>RJWJ010000351.1:11268-31434 GCA_004363605.1 Indri indri | reverse complement strand
CTAGGATTACAGGCGTGAGCCACCGCGCCCGGCCTCCTGCAGTAAGTTTTGAAATCAGTAAGTGTCAGTCTTCCAACTTTGTTTTTTGAAGATTATTGAGGCTATTCTAGATCCCTAGAATTTATATATAAATGAAAGGATCAGCTGGTCAATTTCTACAAAGAAGCCAACTGAGATAATGAAAGATATCTGTAGATATCTTTGAATCTGTATCTATAGCTACAGAAAGATATCTGTAGATATCACTGAATCTGTAGATCTGGGGACTAGAGCCACCACAATATTAACTCTCCTGATCCATGCACATGAGATGTCTTTCCATTTACTTGGATCTCCTTGAATTTATCAGTGTTTTCAAGTTTTCAGAGTACAAGTTTTGAACTTATTTTGTTAAATTTATTCCTATGTAGGCCGGGTGCGGTGGCTCACGCCTGTAATCTTAACACTCTGGGAGGCCAAGGCGGGCGGATTGTTTGAGCTCAGGAGTTCGAGACCAGCCTGAGCAAGAGCGAGACCCCATCTCTACTAAAAAATATAGAAAGAAATTATCTGAACAACTAAAAATATATAGAAAAAATTAGCCAGGCATGGTGGCATGTGCCTGTAGTCCCAGCTACTCGGGAGGCTGAGGCAGGAGAATTGCTTGAGCCCAGGAGTTTGAGGTTGCTGTGAGCTAGGCTAATGCCACGGCACTCACTCTAGCCAGGGCAACAGAGTGAGACTCTGTCTCAAAAAAAAAAAAAAATTTATTCCTATGTACATTATTCACTTTGATGCTATTGCAAATGGAACTGTTTTCTTAGTTTCACTTTCAAATGTTTCATTTCAAGTGTAAAAAAATACAATTGATGTTTGTATATTGATCTTGTATCCCAAACCTTGCTGAACTCATTTATTAGTTTTTTAGTGGATTCCCTTGGATTTTGCATATAAAGGAGAATGCCATCAGAGAACAGTGAATAGTCCTTCCAATACTTCTTCCAGATTGGAAAGGAAGAAACTATGTTTATTATTCTTTCTTTCCAATCTGGATTCCTTCTCTCTCTCATTTTTTTAACCTAATTGCCCCGGACAGAACCTCCATTCCGATGTTGAATAGAAGTGGTGAAAGCGTGTATCATTGTCTTGTTCCAGATTTTAGGCAGAAAGCATTCAATATTTAAACATTAAGTGTGGTGTTAACTGTAAGTTTTTTATAGCTGCCCATTATCAGGTTGGCAAAGTTCCTTTCTATTGCTACTTTAGTGTTTTTATTGCAAAGGTGTTGCACTTTGTCAAATACTTTTTCTGTGTCTATTAGATGATCATGTATTTTTGGTTTTTATCCTACTGGATGTAGTATATTACAATAATTGATTTTGAACCCACCGTGCATTCCTAGGATGAATCCCAATTCTTCATGCTATGTGATTCTTTTTACTTGCTACTGAATTTGATGTGCTGGAACACTGTTGAGAATTTCTGCATCTATATTCCTAATGAATATTGGTCTAAGTTTCTTTCTTGTGATGTTTTCTAGTTTTGGTATCAGGAAAATTCTAGCCTCACAGAGTAAGCAGGAAAGTGTCCCCCTCCAGTCCATCGTCTACAAAAGCTTGAAAATATTGGTGTTATTCTTCCTTCATATCAAATAATTTGAATAATATTCAATGTTCAATATAATAATCTATTCAGTAATAATATTGAATAATTTTAAGTCTCATAGAAACAAAACTGTTCTTAACTTTCTAATTTTTACAACTTATTTCTTTGTATTTTATTGCATTGGCTAGGAGGACCTCTAGTACAATTACGAATTAACATACTGATAAAAGGCCTTCTTATCTGTTTCACAAGTATGAGATAAGTTACAGGTTTCTAATACAAACCTGTATTACAAAGATAAAGCAGGTCCCTTTGAATTCCTAGTCTACCAAGAGTTCATACTACTAAGGTGTGTTTCAATTTTATTGAAGGTCTTTTCTGATTTTTCTCATTTAATAAGTTAATGTGGTGAGTTACATCAATAAATGTTCCAGTGGTAAAATATCTTTGCAATCCTAGCATGCACTTTCACTTATTCACAGTGTGGTACTTGTTCATCCTCCATTAAAGCCAATTTTATTTAGGATTTTAAACTCCATAATCATAAATGAGATTGGTCTATTATTATACCAGTAGTAGTACCTCCTATTTAAGTATCATCAAGGTCATACTAATCCCACAAAATGAACTGATAGCTCTCTCTTGTTTCTGACACAGTATATTAAAAATAGGAAACATTTGTTCCTTGAAGATTTAATAAAATTTGCCTATAAAACTTTCTAAACTTGAGGCATCCTTTGTAAAAGAAATTTCTGTTTTATTGATTCTGCTTCTTCCATGGTTATTGGCTTATTGAGCTTTTCTATTTTGAGTAATACTGTTAATTAAAATTTCCTGGGAAATTATTTATCTAAATTACCAAATTTTTTGGCAGACACACGCAGTATTCTTATGCTTTTACAATTGTACTATACCAGTAATTATATCCCTTCTTTGTCTTTCTAGTAAGTTTCTCCCTAAGATATGCTTTTGATTTTATGGAGCTTCTTAACTGGTATTTCCCTTTCTATTTCACTAACTTCTATCACTAATTATTTTCTTCTACTTTCTTTAAGTTCATTTCTCTTTCTAGCTTCTGGACTTGAACACTTAGATCACTTATTTTCAATCCATGTCTTCTAATACATTAACTTTAATAAATGTTTTTAAAATAAGATTACTCACAAAGGATCAATTTATCTGCATCCCAAAAGTATCTTTATTATATTCTCAATATTTTGCAATATCCATTGTGATTTCCTCTTTAACCCAAGAGCTATTCAGGAATGCATTCTTAGTTTCCAAACTATTAAGAAATATACTTACGTTGTTGCCCAAAATCTTTCTAACTGCATTAAATAAGAAAACATGATAGATATCTTGATTTTGATGTAAGTTGAGCCTTCCTTTGAGATGTACATAGACAAATTTTTAAATATTCTGTCTGAACATAAAAAGAATGCATTGTTTCTTCCATACAGACTTCCTGGGAAACTAAGCTTTTTAATTCTGTTATTCAAAGCTACTATACTTAACCTTGCTTAATCTTGATCTAGCAATTGATAGAGTGTTAAACATCTCCCATGTGTGTATTTCTCACCTTGTAATTCTATCACCTTTCGTTTCATATGCTATGTAAAGGCTATTTTGTTAGGTAAATCAAACTTCATGATTATAACATTGCTTTGACAGATTGTTTCTTTTATTATGAGGTACCTTCTCTATCCTTCAATGCTTTCTAACTAAAATATTGAAACATTGTTATTATTTCCCCATTTGTTTTACTTTTCCCTTTGACTAATTAAAAAAAGTGAATTGGAAAATTTGTTTTTTAAATATATTTACCAGTTTCTGTCCTTTGTATTGTTTCTTATATCCTATATATTAATATTTCCTCTCTGTTTACTTTCCTTTTTGCAAATGTTTATATCTCCTAGCCATTTTAGTGATTATGAAGGTGATAAATGTTCTTAGTTTTTGTATGGCTGGAATATCTATTTTTGCCCTCACGCTTAAATAATTTAGCTGCATATAAAATTTTAGGTTGAAAACTATTCTCTTCCTTGTACTTTCAAGATCTTATTTCATTGTCCTCTGGCATCTCTTGTGTTTATGCAGTACCTCCTGTCAGTGTAATTGTTTCTTCTCTCTGGTAGCTTTTCTTTTCATTCTTGATGTTCTACCATTTAAGACATGTGTCAAGCTACAAATTTACTATTGTTTACCCTGCTTGGTACTCTGCATTTATGGTAAAGACTCACATTTTCTTTGGTGCTTATAAAATCTCAGGTATAATCTCCTCAAATATTGTCTTCTACTCCCTCCACTCTCTTCTCCTGGAACTCTTTCTAGATGTGTGTGGGAGGCTCTCAATTCACCCTCCACGTCTTCGATATATTCTTTGATAGTTCCCTCTCTTTGTCTCACAAGGAGGGAGAACTCCTCAACATTGTTTTCTAATTTTAAAACCTGTGTCTTCTCTACAATTTACATCATTTATTAACATTACTTCAATTTCTAATCTTTTATTTCCAAGATTTCTAATGGTTTTTAAATTAAATTTTATATACTTTTATTTCATTTCCATGTCTAAGTGCAAGCTTATGGCATCTGAACCACAAATAGCTTCCTAAGCCTAGCTTTTCACTATTGAAATTATTTAGAATCAGAGCTTTATATAAATTATGACCATGTATAAAGTCCTTTTGAACACCACTAGAAAATTTCAACGTCTTCTGGTGATGATCCATGATCTATTTCTATTTTACCTCAAATTGAGAACTCTACGGCCTTTTGTTTGATGTTTCACCTAATAGGCTCTTATTCGTTGCCCAAGACTAAGGATTTCGAAACACAAATACTGCTGCAGTACTAAGCTTTGTACTGAAGTTGTTTAAGGAAGGAAAGCTAAGTCAGAAAATACTTTTTCCAAGTTCAACAGAAAAACAACAACTTTCAAAACTATTTGCATAACATTCCCAGTTGAAGTCAGCTGGGAAAAGAATGGGTACTAAGAAAGAAGGGGGGGAGGGAAGAATGGGTACTAAGGCAAGCATAGGCAGTAAGAGGAGTCAAAGGTAACAATCTCTTTTATTAGCATTCCTCATTACTGTTTGCACTTATATGTCAGCTATTCTTCAAATAAATGCAAGCACAGCTATTATAACACCAAAGCAAAAAGTGTCACTACTGGGGAAAAACAATGTTTAGACTTCAGGTTCATTATGACCTGTTTTGCTCAAAGATAAACAATGCTAAGCACATCAAAATCATGGTTTACACTGTTAACACCTGTGACAATCATAAAACCTACATTTAGACTTCATAGTAGATACAGTAAAATACGCTGCTGCTTTAGAGGAAATCTTTGAATTTGATTTTTATTTTGATATAGGTAAACAGGCAAGACAGAAACTAAATAGCCAGCACCGACCTTTTACACACTATGCATTTTCTTTAGGAATAGCTCCAAAATCTCTCAAAAAGGATCACAGTATTTCTTTTGAAATTTTGTAAAAAGTTACCTCAACTGTGCTCTATGGCCAGCTTGAGTTTATTGAGAACTTCAGATACTAAAGATACAATAGCACACAAAAGATTATTTATTGGGTGTAGATATGATCAAAGCAATTTTAACATACCAAATATGTTTTCTAAACTAACCCACATTATAAGCTCTTTATTTCAGAGACACAAAATTTCAATTGATAATACATTTCAGAAATGAGATGTTGGTCATTTTCATTCACAGTTTTAGAGAAAAGTCAATTTTATAATTTTGAAGAAAACAAGGTAAACCCTAATAGCTTTATTTGGGGACAGAGAAAAACAGAAAGCAGAAGAAACAAGTTTTGGACAAGATTAACTTCAATTTATTTTATTTATTTATTTTTTTAGGCTGGTCAAGTGAACAATTTATTCAAAAAAGAAAGATTGAAAAAAAAATCTATGGAAAGGACAGCCAAGCCACAGACGTATTGGTGTGAGAGATAAAGGAAGAAAAAGGACATCAGTGGATAATATTACATTAAATTTGAACTGGTTATCAGAGGAAACCCTACCATGACCTTATACATTAAATGTTTAACAGGTCATCTTGACAAGAACATACCACTGCACAGAGTTTACAGTGGTGCTCTGTCAATTCAAAGATGGAAACAAATTTAAACAGGGAGAGGAGGATAACAAATTCACATGAACATGTTGAATAATCACAGAGAACTTACTTCTCATGAAACTTAACATATATTCAAACAATAATGATACATATTATCTATCACAGTAGACTATACTTCCTGGAAAATAAAAACCAGCTCATTCATCCCAACCTCCACAGTAAGTCTTGCAGAGTGCCACCATACCTACACATGAACATCAGCTTTCCCATCTCCTTATCAGCCTATGGAGTAACAAAATTAAATAGAAAACAGTCCTCCGGCAAGCCATGAGAAAATAGAACCCCATCCCATACCACAGTCACTAAGACTTTCCAAGCCAAGGCTAAATTCTGCAAGGCCTGCAAACCTTCCACCCTACAGTACAATGGTTTTCAAACTTCTTTCACCATAATTAACCGCAAGAAATATACTTTATATATTTTATATCACAACACTATACAAACACATACATAATGTAACAAACCAAAAATTGTGTGTAGCTGTATTTACGTAACCATACCAAGTATAATGTGCTGTTATTTTCCTTTTTATTTCTTCTTAAGTTGCAGATCACAACCCAATTTTGTTATCTATCAATGGGTTACTACCTACAGTCTGAATAATACCACTCCAAAGCAGTGGTCTTCAAAGTCAGGTACTGTGCCCTTGGGGGTATTCAAAGGTTTCCCAAGGAATATATGTTGTTTTAAAGGAATTAACTTCTAGATCCTCGACTCTCAAAAATATTCTTTCCTAAAACGACAGGGTGTTTAAGCTCAGATTCTCCATCTTTACCTCCCCCCTTTCATAATCACCCTTCTCCTATGTAGCAAAAGAAAGGCTTTTCACCCACCCTCAATTTTACTATGGTATATCATCCTGTTGTATTAAAAATTCCTCTGTGGTATCAAACCAGTGGGACAATTTAAAATATCACTGTCAAAAATAAAAAGTGAATGACTAACTGTGTAACAAATACTTTGGCAAGTCAGGTGGTTGCAAAGTCTTCTTTCAACAAAATTAAAGGAAGATCTAATTGAGTTGTTAGCTGACAGAATACAAATATTTTTTAAGCTAAAGCACTATGTAATTTTAACACATAATTCAGAAAGAGGAGAATGGAGTTATAATTACTAAAATAAAACTATTTATGAACTAAGGGTTCTCAGCATTTATAGCTTAAAAAAACAAAAATTTAGAAACTGCAATAGAACTAATGCTGAAACATATCTTTTTCTAGCAGTAATATTCATCCACAGAATCGTGATTTAATTGGGAGACCCAATATGTCTCAAAAGAGCTACATTTCCAATAATTTTTTCATTTTAATGATTTTTAAAATATATGAATTATCTATAGTGTGACTGTGTATTTCTAATAATTTTAATAATATCTCAATACAGAAGAAATTTAAATGTATACTTTTGTTGGACAGAACTCTGACTAAATTATTTTTAAAACACTTTCAAACACAAGATACTACTTTAGTCCACTGGTTCTCAAAGTGTGGTCCCCGAACCAATAGCATCAGCATCACCTGGTAACTCGCTAGAAATGCAAATTCTGGAATCCCACTGACCTAGTGAATCAAACTCTGAGGGTGAGACCCAGCAATCTCTGTTTTAACAAACTCTACAGGTAATTATGCTGCACACTCAAGTTTCAGAACCACTTCAAGAATAAAATTCTGAGAGAGATAGATATAAAGAAGAAACCCAACTTAAGAGGCGAACAATGTAAAATTTCTGCTAAAAAGCTTATTCATGTACTTTCTGTTAAATGGATAGTGACAGACATTAAATCACTACGATATTTTGATTACACTGGGTATGTTTAAAAGCAGGAAGTTTTAAATTGCTGAGTATTGACAATATTATAAATTTTATATCCTTCACATCTTTTTAAACTTAAAAAATTTTAAACATCAACTTGAAAATGTGTGGTGTGCATATAAGTATATAAATATTTTATGCATATAAATTAAAAAGTTGCATGATCACTACTCTAGGAGTTCTCAAACTGTGGTCCTTGGACTAGCAGTAATTGGAATCACCTATAAGCTTATTAGAAATGCAAACTCTCAGGCCTCACCCGAACATACTATGGTCTAACAAGCTCTTGAGGTGATTTTTATCCACAATAAAGTTTGAGGGCCGCTGCTCTAAAGAGTAGTTTTCAAAATTTAGCCTACATCTGAATCACCTGGAGAGCGTGTTAAAACACTGACCCCTGGACCCTAATCTCACAGCTTCTCACTCAGTAAATCCGCGTGGGACCCAACATTTGCATTTCTAACAACTGTCCCAGGTGACAGTGATGCCGATGCTGCTGTTCCACAATCACATTCTGAGAACTGCTGGTCTAGTAAACTGTGGAAACAATATCTGGCCAATACCCAAAATGTAAACTCCTTCTCTGATCCTTCCAATTAGGTCCCCCATCATATTCTCTCATGTATTTGCCTTACATAGTTTCCTTTTTAACAACTCATTTCACACAATTACTTAACATCTGTCTTCCTCACTTGAGTCCAACCAAGTTAAAGAACCACATAAATTTATACTCAGCACCTAAGTACAATGTGTGCTCCATAATAGGTATTAAACAAATATTTACTGATAAATAACTGAACATTTGTTAGATTAATTTCATGAAATGTCAGTTTTAATATAACATGTCTAAAGCTATTAGTAGAATGCCAACAGTTCTGGTTTGCCCAGACCTGTATCTCAAGTGTTAAGAGCAAAGGCTCATGTCTCAGGACTATGTACCTACTGTATTACATATCAACACAAAAGTCAAAAAACAAAGACAAATCTGGATAACGCATTTTTCAACTTCTTTCTCATTCCATTCTTAACTCTAGCCTCCAAATAGTATTCTTTTATTATGCAATATAAGTACAAATAAAACGAAGGTTTATTAAATAAAATTAACACCGTAGGCCGGGCGCAGTGGCTCACGCCTGTAATTCTAGCACTCTGGGAGGCCGAGGCAGGTGGATCGCTCGAGGTCAGGAGTTCGAGATCAGCCTGAGCAAGAGCGAGATGCTGTCTCCACTAAAAAACAGAAAGAAATGATCTGGACAACTAAAAATATATATATAGAAAAAATTAGCCGGGCATGGTGGCACATGCCTGTAGTCCCAGCTACTTGGGAGGCTGAGACAGGAGGCTCACTTGAGCCCAGGAGTTTGAGGTTGCTGTGAGCTAGGCTGATGCCACGGCACTCTAGCCTGGGCAACAGAGTGAGACTCTGTCTCAAAAAAAAAGGGGGCGGGGGTGGTAAGGGCAACATACGTAACCTAAACATCGGTACCCCCATAATATGCTGCAATAAAAAAAAAAGGAGAAAAAAAACAAAACACTGTACTCACTGGGTGTTGAGTCAGAAAGAAAAAAATTAACACTGTATAACCTAGAAACTTAACATTTGAAAGCAGATTTAGTATTGGGGTTAGTGGGAGACAGGAACTTACCCTCTTTAGCCAAATATAACTCCTTAAATTTTGCTCTCTTTTGATTAAATTCTTGCTCAAGCTGCTGCTGTGCACGTGAAAATTCTGCATTAATTTTTTCCAATTCTGCTACCCGTTGCTGAAGAGAAACTGGAAAAAAAATACTAGTTAACAAGTAATCAAGTTTACTTATAAATTAAAATTCAACAATAAATTAGTATTCCACTGCTCAGTGGTATACATAAAGCAAGTTGTCAAGGTCCTTCCAAAGATCCACTATATTCTAGGAAATTCTAATTTTAAAAAAGACACTTCTAATAGACTTAACACACAAACTGTAATAGCACATATACAGAGAATCACTATGGCCAATTTCAAAAAAAAAAAAAAAAACAACTTCTAAAGTTCCTTTGTACAGCTGACAGAATGTCAATCTACTTTTACATGGTTAAATATTAGATTAATGGACCTATTTATCCTACAAATGAACCCACTGCCAATCTTGCTATTTCCTGCTTCTCTCAAGTACTATAAGCAAACTCTAACACATTCCCTGATTAGGGTAGCCATCGCAAACCAAACAATTGTTCCAATGTCAAAATGATACGTTACCATTATACTGAAATCACAATCAAAAATCCATTCATATAGAGAGGACACAGAACTACACATTCTGTATGAACACTTAATTACTAGATTATCTGGTTTTCAAATTAATGTTGATCATGGTGTGGCAGGGACTGGGACACATTTTTTACTTTACAGGCTCTATAACATTGCCACAGGTGATGAATGACTGCCTTCCCCGACCAAGCCCAAGGGCTCTTTTGGTTGAAGCACACGGTAGGAGGTCCAGCTGTCCAAACCCTCCACCTCCTCCTTTGCCCCAACAACATCCCAGCCTTAAAGCTATGACCATAATCCCTTCAGGGGATATCTATGTATCAGTACAAATCAGCCACTGTCTAATTAGCTAGGCCAGCAGACATCCCAGTTCCCTACTACAAGGGACTCCAGATAATGATGATTCGCCTACAATTTTAACTGAGATCTGAGATATATTTGAAGGCCATCCCCTCCCCCAACCCATCCCTCAATTTAGTTGAGAGCTGATTTTACAATGCATAGAAAAAAGACTGGAAAAAATGTCCCAATGATTTATCTCTGAGTTATAGATTTATAGCTCATTAATTTCTTCCACATGCTTTTAAAAGTTCTCTAAAATGAGAATATATACTCCTTTGACAATAAATAATGAACTATGCCAGCATCTATGCCATACCAACACCATGGAATACTACTCAGCCTAGAAAAAGGATGACTTAATGCCTTTTGCAACAATTTGGATGGACTAGAGACCATTATCCTAAGTGAAGTATCTAAAGAATAGAAAAACAAACACCACATGTACTCACTATTAAACTGGAACTAACTGATGAGCACACTTGTGCATAGAGGGAAGTAAAACTCAATGGAAATCAAGCAGGGGGGAGGGGGAGGAGTGGAGGGGATGAGCAAAAACCTACCTTACGAGCACAATTTGAACACTATCTGGATGACAGGTACACTTCTAACCCTAACTCAAGCATTACAAAAGTGATCCATGTAACCAAAAAATTTGTACCCCTTAATACTGTGAAATTAAAAAAAAAAAAAAGAACTAAAACCAATATAGACAGTCCCAGACTTATAATGTTTCAACCTACGATTTTTTCAACTTTACTATGGTACCCACACAGTATTCAATAGATTACAAGAGATAGTCAACATTTTATTAAATAATAGGCTAGATGTTACATGATTTTGACCAATTGTTGGCTCACATTTAAGGTAGGCTAGGCTAAGCTAACCTAGGACATTAGGTGTATTAAATGAATTATAAGTCAAGGAGCATTTGTATTTTGTTCATTCCTATGACATCTCCAGACTGGCTTCACTACAGACTGAACAGTATCAATACAATCCATGGCACAAAAAGAAAATGACTGCTGCTATGAGTTCCATGTCATCAAAGAGAAGTCATTTTGAAGAACAAACATCTAAGGTCTTAAGGTCAAAGCAATGACATCTCGTCTTCTGAAGGCTTGATAACTTTGAGAAAAAGAGAATGAGGAAACCACTGGGAGGGGAAAATATGCCATTATCTCATATTTACCATTTGAAATCATGAAGGAAAGTTGTTCTCTGTGCTATTTATTTCTGCTGGTATTTTTATTGCTAAATCCTAATTGTTAAATCAATTAAACAACTTTTCCACTTAACACTTTAGTATTACTGGGAGCTACTGATTAGTACAGAGATAGGGAAGGGTTCTGGGGAACCAAGAAAGGAGAAAATATAAGATCCCTTTGTTCTTATTTTCCCCTAATACCTATATCCCCACCCTCCCCTACCTTCTACCAAGACGTATACATTCACACACAAAACGACCACACTGTTCAACATTTGTTATATTTATACTTAGGAACTGAGGCTAATGAATCAACAAAAACAAAAATGCAGCCTTTAAAGCCGAAGCCAAGATTAAATGTGTTTCCATTGATTTCCACCCCATCCTGGCTCTCACCCACAGTTCAGACCCAGTCTCTACCCACAAGTCTGACTGGCTCTCTCCAGGCTTCCGCACAGTTTTCAATTCCAGAAATCCTGGCCCCTATGAGGAAGTACAGAGTAATTCACTTATTCTCTTTTTTAAAATTAACAAAATTAATATGCTTTCCTGGGGAAAATGGCTAAAAAAATAATAATAATAATAATCCACCCCAAGTACTTCTAACATACTGCAAAGCTACAACACAGAAAGGCCAAAATAACCACATTTTATAAAAATGCCTTTACTGCTTCATGTAGAAAAATCAATTCACTCTGGATAAGACAACAGCGAAGTTTACAAATAGGCATATCCTAAATGCACTGGCAATCAACCAACCACAAATCGGACTGAAAATAGCTCTCGTCACACAAAATGCTGTATTATTTTTCTAACACAGTGACTAATAGGTCACAATAATTAGCTAATAGTTCATGTAAAAAGTACTTAGTGTGGTGTATAAAAACAAACTGACAAATGTTAGCTATTATTATTAAACTAAAGGTATTTTCAATGAATAAAGAAAAAAAGCAGAGTGGTCAAGTGACTTTGTATGTAGCCAGAAAAGACCAGAAATCCCTGCCAACCTCATGATTCTGACTCAGTTCCATGCTTAGACTTCCAGCTCATACCCTTCCCTATTCTCATGTACCTTCGTAGCATCACGGACAAATTAACATTAATGCCAGCCTTCAACAATATTACACCTTCTGAAATTTGGCAGCTGAAAGTAGGAGTATGCCAGTCTTCATTAACCATTCCACACACTCCATATTTGTTACCTTCATCTGAGTAATAAGAAAAAAGGGGAAACTAATACAATGGCTACTTTTAATACCTGACATTCAAAGGGAAAAATTACTATATCATTTACTCATAATGTCTGAATTAACCAACAATACAGAAAGACAGACAAAAAAAAAAGGTAAATAAATAGTGGAAAGCCCCAATAATTCTTAGATATATCTCTTTCTCTAATTTTGGTAAGAATGAGAGTACATGTAATAACTTAAAAATATTTTTAAGTCTCAAGCTGTGTCCTGCTACATTCCTACTACATTCCTCTAACAAGGAAAACATTGTACTAAGTTTCATAAGACATAATGGGAAAAGAAAAAAGCAGTCTAGGTCAAATTTTACTACAACCAAAATCTTTTCGTTTAATGCCATTCGAGATCCAAGAAAATGCCTATTTCAAGCAATATACAACAGAACACTACAATGGAAGAATGTGAATAGTTCCTGAAACTCAGAAGTCTTAATTTGTGTATCATTGGATTTTAAAATGAAACTATTAAGTATAGCAGATACATCCATTCAATAAAATACCAAGCCAGAAAAAGCATATTAAGTAAAAATAATGAAATGCAAAATTATATACAGCACAATATGAGCTATGCAAAAAATACACAGAAAAAAAGACTGAAAAGAATATGCCAAGGCCGGGCACAGTGGCTCACGCCTGTAATCCTAACATTCTGGGAGGCGGAGGCAGGATAATTGCTTGAGCTCAGTTCAAGACCAGCCTGAGCAAGCGCAAGACCCTGCCTCTACTAAAAATAGAAAAATTAGCCGGGCAACTAAAAATAGAAAAAATTAGCTGGGTGTAGTGGCATGCACCTGTAGCCCCAGCTACTCTGGAGGCTGAGGCAGGAGGATCCCTTGAGCCCAAGAGTTTGAGGTTGCAGTGAGCTATGATGACACTACTGCACTCTACCCGAGGAAACAGAGGGATACTCTGTCTCAAAAAATAAATTAATTAATTAATTAATAAATAAGAATATGCCAAATGATATTCATAGTTGTCTGATAATGAAAAGGATAAATTGTGTTGATTGGATTGAAATTAAAAAGTAATGAAATCGTTTATCTTTTTGTGTTTTAATAATTACAATTTTATATTATTGCTCCATCTCAATCTCTTTGCTCATAAAAAGTGCACATACTTTAATGGTCTTAGAATACGTTAACACACAAAATAATTAAACTACACTTAGATTTCCCCAGGGCTGGCAACTTGCTAAAATAAATTTCCAAATAAACAATAATCTCTTTTTCTGTTTCAGAAGTGGCCTTCCACCTAGCAAGCCATCTTTTCTCTGTGCTCTAAAATTTATCACCTCCAGCCTTTTCTAGGAATTACTAAAAATGATTATTATCTACTGCAAATCTACCCACTGTATTATGCTTTGTTTGGGCTCAAATTTAAATACGATCGTGAGCCACATTAAGGACATTTCAGTCAACAAGGGACCACACATATATAAATGGTGGTTCCATAAGATTATAATGGAGTTGAAAAATTCCCACCACCTAGTGACTTCGTAGTCATCATGTCATGGAGCAACATGTTATTCACATGTTCGTGTTGACACAGGTGTAAACAAAGCCACTGTGCTGCCAATCCCATAAAAGTATAATACATACGATTATGTTCAGTATATAACACTTGATGACAATAATAAACAACTATGTTACTGGTTTATGCATTTACTATACTTTTGTTATAATGCACTTTTACTTTTGAAAAAAAAAGTTACTTGTAAAACGGCCTCACACAGGTCCTTCAGGAAGTATTCCAGAAGGTTGCATTGTTATCATAGGAGATGACAGCTCCATACATGTTATTGCCCCTGAAAACCTTCCAATGGGACAAGATGTAAAGGTGGAAGACAGTGATTTTGATGATCCAGACCCTATAAGCCCAGGCTAATACGTGTGTTTGTCTTAGTTTTTAACAAAAAGTTGAAAGAGGAAGAAAAAATTTAAATGGAAAAAAGCTAATAAAGACATAAAGAAAATATTTTTGTACAGCTGCACATGTTAGTGTTTTAAGCTAAGTGTTATCACAAAAGAGTCAAAAAGTTAAAAAAAAATCAAAAAGTATATAAAATAGTAACAGTAAGGTAAGGTTAATTTCTTCAAGAAAGAAAATTTTTTTAAAATTTTTTAAAGAGACAGGGTCTTGCTCTGTTACCCAGGCTGGAGTGCAATGAGATCACAGCTCACTGCACCCTCAAACTCCTGGACTCAACTGATCCTCCCACCTCAGCCTCCTGAGTAGCTGAGGCTACAAGTACATGCTGCCACATCCAGCTAATTTTTTTCTTTTAACTTCTGTAGCCTGACTGGGGGAGGAGGGGGAAGGAAATAGCAAGAATGAGAGTAGAAAATGAAAGGGCACAAGAACATTTTGTCATTTACACCCTCCCTAGGGGTTGATGATCAAAATTAATAGCTTCCAGGCATCTGCACTGTAGAATTTTCTGGGTCTAATTTTCAGTTGTACATTATTAGTTGAGTAAGAACAATCACAGGATCACAGTGTTTTTTAGAGATTTATTCTAGTCCAGTATATTTCAAACTGAGTCACAAATCCATTAGTGAATTGTTAAATCAATTTAGTGATTAATGATCTGCCTTTCTAAAATAATGAGACACAAAGGAAAACACTAGCACTTTTAATACAGGTACATGTTCTTTCATGAAACTTCTATTCCAGATAATCATATCTTAGACTTGTTTGCAATGAAAAATGTTTCTTACTGTACATAGAGGTCAAAATAGTATGAAAGCCACCAATTCCTAATTTTGCAGGAATCCATTCCTACATTATCACAGACAGGTGATCATGTGGCTCCCACATGAACTGAAATCTGTTAACTCAGTTCACTGCCTCACAGGGTAGCCAATTCCACTGTTCAGACAATTTTAGATGATCCTTCCACCCTTTCCTTAGATAATTGATCATCCTAAACTATTAGGAATATCTGCTTTTAGTAACATGATCCTAAATCTGCTTTCCTAGAGATTTTGGTTCTGCCCTCTAGAATGAGAGAAGAAAATTTCTAATATCTGACATTCCACATCCACTCTCTTTTCTTCTCCAGAAAAAATACCTCCTAACCCTTCAATAATTTCTAAATGCTTCATTTATCCCAGTTGTTCTCCTTTCACATGAAGTTAGTAGAAATTCTACACAAAATATGACACTCTGATCTAAACACAATACCAGCCTAGAGTCTAGGGGAAACATCTCCTTCTTCAGGACGCTACAGTATTAATAATGCATGGTAAATTTACCCTACCTTTTTTTGGCCACAATCCCACATTGCTATTGTTAGCCCAAAAGATTAACGTAATCTAACACTGTCCTTAAATCTTTTCCACTTGAACTACCATTAAACCAAGTCTCCCTCTAGCCTAAACCCAGTGCAGTTTTATCTGTGGTGTAGGTTGTTGTTTGTTTGTTTATTTGTTTATTTATTTATTTTTACAAAGTTATTGGTTAGGACTGAAGATAGAGCCCTTTGGTACATCACCTGAAATCTTGGTAAACATTGAAAGACTTCTATGAGTTATACATTCATTCCAACTATCCTTAGTATAAAATCACATTTCTTCACCTTATCTATGATTTCATGAACAATGTTGTCTAATGCCTTACTAAAATTCAAAGGTAAGCTATCTACAGTTGTCGAGTCAGAGAAACTTGTGCTTCAACCCAAACCCAAGCTTTCATTATATGAATTAGGGCAAACAGTTTAACCTTTCCAAATTTTCATTATTAAAATGAAGATGATACTCGTTTTGCAAAGTATCACATGCTGTAAGAATTAGAGACAGCTTTGTATAAAAATAAGTCACATAAAACAGGTACTCAAATGATAGTTACTGTTAACAGCTCCAGGATTTTATAGTTTCAAGTTCATAATTCTGCTGGAAAAAGTTAGAAGTTCATTTGTTCCAACTTCTTCCAGAAATATTTCCTAGTGATAACTGCATCAAATAATGTTCATAAGCCACTTAACATTCTATTTTTTTAAATGTTCCTGAAATTGTATTCGAGCAAAGGTATAAATTAAGCAGGTAAACAAAACTTTGAGAAAAAGACGAAAATACAGAAAAGTACTGTGAACAAAAGAATGGGAATTTCTGGTAGTATAACGGAAAAGGTTAGAAGGGAAATGGGAGCAAAGAACAGTCAGCTGTCCCAGGAAAGGGCACATATGAAAAGCAGAGGGATAGGACAGCAAAGAAGAGGGGCTATAATCAGGGCAAGTATTTTGGGATCACTGGATGTGAGTGAATGTTCAACAGATTGACAATGCAGTATAAACTATAGTCCAGGGTCTAGTCCTATATTATTATGCTTTAGAACTATTCCACCATGTATTCCCAAGTGGAATACACAGCGATGATGAGAACCACAAAAAAAGTCTCAAATGGTTGCCAACTAATGATTACTTCACCAACAAGCAACTATACAGTTGAAGTAAACTGCAGATTTTTTTTTTTTAATACAGCGTGGTGGTTCGCACCTGTAATCCTAGCACTTTGGGAGGCCAAGGGAGGAGGATCACTTAAGGCCAGGAGTCTGAGACCAGTTGGGGAATAGCAAGACCCTGTCTCTACAAAAAATTAAAAAATTAGCCAGGTGTGGGGACATGCCCCTATAGTCGCAGCTACTCATGAGGCTGAGGCAAGAGAATCCGTTGAGCCCAAGAGTTTGAGGTTGCTGTGGGCCATGATGATACCACTGCACTCTAGCCTGGGCAACATAGCAAGACCCTGCCTCAAAACAAAAACAAAAAAATACAGTTCAACTACTGTTACATGAATTTTACCAGATAGTTTTTAAATCATCTTAATTTCTGATTCACATTTAGTCCAATTATTATAATTGTCAAAATGCTGCTGTTCAACAGCTGATATAAGTATGCATGGTTAAAAATGGGCTGTTACCTATTTGATTTGTACAAACAGGTGTTATTCTACTTCCCAAGTATTTCAAACACTATAAAATGCCAAGCCAGATAAAAAAGCATGAATATCACTGGACTTAATAGCAGATATATTTTCTAACTATTTGGATATTTAAATATTTTAGTTCCCCACTTACAAGACAAAGACACCTATTCAAAACTTAAATATTAGGCTTACCTAAGGAAATAGGCCAAAAGAATTCAGTTTTCTGCCTAGAACTCCATCAATATTCATAATAGAACTATATCATGCCACTTCAAGACCTGCCTTGGGACTCTTAGAATTCACTGTTAGTGAAATTAAACTTACACCTTACTTTTGTGCCTGAATTTCAGCACTTAAAATTCGCAAAGCTCTTATGCTATTAAGCTAATTACCTGTTTACAACAAGTAAATTGTCCAAGACACTTTTAATATGCTGATCTGTATGACAATTGCCTTAGATAAAAATGCTAACAGAAAAGGTAGAGTTGTTTAAAT
Source organism: Indri indri (assembly GCA_004363605.1). Taxonomy (NCBI): domain Eukaryota; kingdom Metazoa; phylum Chordata; class Mammalia; order Primates; family Indriidae; genus Indri; species Indri indri. Next base: position 13,421 of record RJWJ010000351.1, on the reverse strand, counting down.
AACCAGAAGTTCTTTTCCATCATTCATTTTTAATTTAAAAACACACTATAATATACCTTGTATATTAGAAAAAACACAACATTGTTAAGAGATCAATTCTCTTCAGGTTGACTTATAGATTCAATGCAACTCTGATCAAAATTCCAGCATTCACTTTTTGTAGAAACTGAAAAGCTGATTCTAAAATTTACACTACAATGCAAACTTAAAATAGCTAAAACATTTTGAAAATTAACAAAGTTGGAAAGATTTACATCATCTGCGTTCAAACTTTCTATAAAGCTAAAATAATCAAGATAGTACAGTTCTAATATAAGGATATATATTAATATATCCATGGAACAGATTAGAATCCAGAAATTGAGTCACACAAATATGTTTAATTCATGTTTGATAAATAAGCCAAGGTAATTCAATGGAGAGGATAGTTTTTTCAACAAAGGGTGCTAGAACAACTGTATATCAAAATGCAAAAAAACAAAGAAAAAAAACGGGGTGTGAAAGAACCTCAATCCTCACCTCACATCATATACAAAAACTAAGTCAAAATGAATCCACAGACCCAAATGAAGAACCCAAAGTAAAACCTTTCAGCAAAATGTAACCCCAGCACCTGGGGAAGCCTGAGGCAGGAGGACTGGTATAGGCCAGGGGTCCAAAACCAGCCTGGGCAACACAGTGAGACCCTCTCTCTAAAAAAAAAATTTTAATTAGGCAGGTATCTCAGCATGCCTCCACATGTCCCAGCTATTTGTGAGGCTAAGACCAGAGGATCGCTTGGGCTGAGGAGTTCAAAGCTGCAGTGAGCTGTGATCCTGCCACTCAGCATGGGCCACAGAGTGAGTCCCCGCCTCAAAAAAAAAAAAAAAAAAGAAAATTTGTAAACTTTGGGTAGGCAAAGATTTCATCAATAGGACACCTAAAGCATAAACCATAAAAGAAAAAAACTGATAAATTAGATTTCATCAAAATTAAGAACTTTTGCTCTTCCCAAGAAATGTAAGAAAATTAAAAGCCAGAGACTAGCAGAAAAGTACTTGCAAACATGCATCTGATGAAACAGTATCCAGAATAAATTATTAAAAAAACTTACAACTTAATAAGAACACAAACAAAACTATGGGCAAAATCTTTGAACTTTCTTGACCAAAAAAGATATACAAATGGTAAATACACACATGAAAATATGTTCAACATTATTAGTGATTAAGAAAAAGCAAAGTACATCCACAGTGAGATGCCACTACACACTCCCTAGCAGGGCTACACTTAAAAAGCCTGATAACACCAAGTGTTGTCAAGGCTGCTTGAGGGAATGCAAAACAGTGCAACCACTCTGGAAAACAGACACGCACCCTACAACTCAGCAATCCTACAAATGAAAACCTATTTCCACACAAAGATTTGTAGAAAAATGCTCACAGCAGCTTTATTTATAATAGCCAAAAACTGAAAATAACCCAAATGCCCACTATAAATGGACAAATTACAATGGAATACCCTTCAGCAACAAAAAGGATGAATACACGTAACATGGATAGGTATCAAGAGCATATGCTAAGTAAAAGAAGCCAGACACAAAAAGTATGATTTCATTCATGCGCAATTCTAAAAATGGCAAAATTACAGTGATAGAAAGCAGATCAGCACGTGCAAGGAAGTAGATAGATAAGGGGTTTAACTGAAAAGGGGCAAGAAAGAATTCTGGGGGGTAAAAAGTTTGTCAATGGAAAAAAAGACCAAACTCTGTAAAATAATTTTAAAGAGATTTACTGAGCCAAATTTGAGGACCATGACCCGGAGCCACGCCCAAGAGGTCTTGAGCAGTGGACTCACAGAGGTTGGGTTACAGTTTGGTTTTATACATTTTAGGGAGACAGAGGTTACAGGTAAAGTCATAAATCAATACGTGGGAGGCATACATTGGTTTGGCCCGAAAAGGTGGGCCATCTTGAAGCGGGGGCTTACAGGTTATAGGTGGGTTAAAAGATTCTTTGGCCTGTAATTGGTTAAAGACATGAAGCTTTGTCTAAAGGCTTGGAATGTTTTAACATAAGGAGCTCTTTATCAGAGATAAGCCACTGGACATAGATTTGTTGTGTAAATTGAGGACCTGCAGGTTTGTCTTGCATACCCTTAGGCCTGTTAATGGG
>RJWJ010000351.1:0-11168 GCA_004363605.1 Indri indri | reverse complement strand
CTGGCAAGCAATTTAGTTTTAGGGTATTCCTTTGCCACGAGGGGGTCTATTTAGTCAGCCGGTGGGGGGTGGCGGGGGGGGGTGAGCCTTAAAATTTTATTTTAGTTCACGAGTTTCATAACACAATTCTGGTGATGGTTACAGAACTATATGTTTGTGAAAACTCATGGATCTATATACTTAAAATCAATGATTTTGAGTGCATGCAAATTATTTTTAATCAGCTTTAATGAGGTATGAGTTTAAGATTACAAGAATAATTTAGTGCTTGGTCGTGGCAGAAGGAATTTCCTCATCAGGCCAATTTTATTATTCTCATACCAGTTATGACCATCCAAATTTATTTCTTTAAGTATTGGAATATTTAAATGTGACTGCATACTAGAGTACATGCTCAGTGAAAACAGGCCAAGCTAAAACCCAAGGTCAGTCATCTCAATACAGGCCCCTATTCCCTTCTTTTATCCTTTTACAGTAGCACAATGCTACTCTTAACTTTGGTATGCAGACTGTTTGATGCTGGTCTAAGAATGAGATAAGGAGTTTGTGCCAGGAAGTAAAATTAACTAAGACACTAAGCGTACTGCTCAGTTTAGCTGGCATTTTTCAATGAAGAAAGCGGTACACTACAGAGTAACCTTCTGGTGCAATCTCCTTATCTCCTCGAAAACCATTAAAAACAGTTTGTAGACAGGTTACTTTTAGTAGTACTGCTGCAGTGGACAACTGTCATATCCACGCTGTCCATCATCTTTTGAAATGTCTTCCTACATTTAAAGAAATTTCCATTTTAAGAGTTGCAACGTCCCAAAACAGAAATAAAACACAAATCCCCAACCTCTCTTGAAATGCAGGCAAGTAACCTAGGCTCCTATCACCAAATACACCCAAAGACAACTTCAATTCAGAATTGAGCAGTGTAAAGAAACAAGGTTCCATTCTCACTGCTGAAAGGCTTTTAGTAGTGTCCCAGTGGTTACAGGTGCAGTTCCTGAATCAGAAGTTGCATCAGTGCAAGTAGTAGTAACAACAGTATTAAAGTGAAGCTCCATAAGCCAACAGTGTCAGAGGCTCAGGTCAGTTCTAGGACAGCTTTTAGGCGTTAAGTTCAGCATAGAATGATAGTTTTCAAAGTGTGGTTCTGAGACCACAGCACCGCCATCATCTGGTGCTTGTGAGAAGTGTAAATTCTCAGACCTCACCTCAGACCTCCCTCAATCAGAAACTCCCCCAACATGTTTTAACAAACCCTTTAGAAGCAGGCTAAAGTCTGAAAACCAATGGCCTAGAATCTATCTATCATCGCCCTCCCAATGACTGAAAGTGACCTCATACCCTCTCAAAAATACCCTTTCTGCTTAAACTAGACAGAATAAATTGTTCTGTCTGCAAAAAAGAACCATGAGTGAAACACACTATACTGTCACTTCCATTACCATTCTCTGGAAGACCACTCATAGGGTGCTAAGCATTGATTTAAAAAAGAAAAAGAGGCCGGGCGCGGTGGCTCACGCCTGTAATCCTAGCACTCTGGGAGGCCGAGGTGGGTGGATCGTTTGAGCTCAGGAGTTTGAGACCAGCCTGAGCAAGAGCGAGACCCTGTCTCTACTAAAAATAGAAAGAAATTGGCCAAACAACTGAAAAATAGAAAAAAAAATTAGCCGAGCATGGTGGCGCGTGCCTGTAGTCCCAGCTACTCGGGAGGCTGAGACAGTAGGATTGCTCGAGCCCAGGAGTTTGAGGTTGCTGTGAGCTAGGCTGACGCCATGGCACTCGCCCCAGGCAAGAGAGTGAGACTCTGTCTCAAAAAAAAAAAAAAAAAAAAAAGAAAAAGAAAAAGAAACCCGCAAGGAATTAACATCAGTTAGATGACAGGAAACACTCCAGAAAAATCTGCTTACAATCAACCTGGCTGATTTCATAACATTACATGGGGGTAGAAGAACACATATTGATTTTTTCTAAAGAGTACAGTATACAAAGGTGCTGCCCCCTCCAGAGAGAGAGAGAGAAACTTGACCAATACTACCTCAATAGGGGTGGTCAAGGCTAACATCACTGGTAAGCCATGTTAATAGTACGTACCCTTGATATGACACAAAGAAAATGGCATTTTACCTGTGTGTTCTTCCTTCCAAAAACCTACAACCTCAGTCCAACCATCAGAAAAACATCAGACAGATCCCACTTGAGGGACATTCTACAAAATACCTGACCAGTACTTCTTAAAACTGGCAAGATCATCAAAAATAAAGTCAGAAAAACTGTCACAGTCTAGAGGACCCTAAGGAGACACGGCAACTAAATGTAATACAGCATCTGGATGGGATTCGGGGAGAGAAAAGGGACATTAGGTAAAAACTAAGGAAATGCAAATAAACTATGAACTTTAGTTAGGAATATTAGTATTAGTTCATTAATTTTGATAAATGTACCACACTAATATACAATGTTATTAACAGGGGACACTGGATGTGCAGTGTTATGAAAACTCTCTGTACTATGTTCCCAACCTTTCTGTAAGTGTAAAACAAATCTAAAATAAAGTTTACTTTTTAAAATGCTATTGATTAAATTTTGAATGGTTTTTATATCCAAATAAATGAACACCTTTACTAAAGCTGTAACCAGAGGTGTGGCAATGCTGACCACCCAGCAAAGAGTAAATTACCCCTCCATATACCATCACCACACTGTCCTTACCCCAAAACAAGTCTTCGAGCACAGACCCCAATGACAACAAGGAGGGCTGGGTTACAGGAAAGCAAAAACAAAACAATGACTAGAAGGCAATCGGAATTTGGAACCATTTAATATTAGGTCAAACAAATCTAATTTAAAAGAAACTTCGACAGCACTGGAGAGTCACCAACTAACAGCTCAGTACCAAAACTAACGTCCATAATAACAACTAAGTCATCAATAAAAGATTAAATCATGCCTAGTGTTCACTGTTTAAGGACAATGTATGATTCATTTTTTTAAAAACTGCTAAGAAAAATACATGCTACACTCCAGATTCTGTTCTCTAAATACCACTTTCCACTAAAAGGAACCAGGGCTCCTTAGAAAAGGAGCAGGTCTGGTGCAGGAAGTATACAAGATAAGGCTGGAACATCTTGTCATCTATTAATGGTTATATCAAAGGAGTCAATTTAAAGAGGCCACAGAGGCCAAAACATGGGATAGTTTGGATATCAGTGTGGTAGGCTCCCCACTACCCCCCTCCCCCAAGACAAACGGGGAAAGTTTCAACACTGACTGGATTATTTGGTGATATTGAAGGATTACTGTTAACTGGTTTTTGGTACTATAATAGTATTGTGGTATGTTTACATATACACTGAAATGTTTCTAAATGAAATCATATGATGTCTGAGATTTGCTATTTAGAAATTCAGGAGAGGTGGGGGTTGTAGATGAGACTGGCCACACATGAATAACATGTCACATGGAGGTCTACATACTAATCTTTTTACTTTTTAAATGTTTAAAAACGTCCATATAAAAGTTATTTTCAAATAAGAGCAAAGGAATCCAAGGTTAAAATTTTCTTTCAAGTCTTACCATTTCTGTGCTTGAGGGCTTAAGTCTAAATTAGATGAAAAATATTATACCCATAAAACATCACTCTTCTACCATTCCAAATAACAAGGCATTACACATGTACACACAGAATTCACAATGGAGAACTAGTCACAAAAAATATAATTAGCTCTAGTTATTAACAATTCCTTCAATATAAAATAGTAATTGGGGCCGGGCACGGTGGCTCACACCTGTAATCCTACCACTCTGGGAGTCTGAGGTGGGAAGATAGCTCAAGGTCAGGAGTTCGAGACCAGCCTGAGCAATAGCAAGACCCTGTCTCTATTAAAAATAGAAAGAAATTAGCTGGACAACTAAAAATATATAGAAAAAATTAGCCAGGCATGGCGGTGCATGCCTGTCGTCCCAGCTACTCGGGAGGCTGAGGCAGAAGGATCATTTGAGCCCAGGAGTTTGAGGTTGCTGTGAGCTAGGCTGACACCACGGCATTCTAGCCCGAGCAACAGAGCGAGACTCTGTTTCCAAATAAAATAAAATAGTAATTGGTTTAGAATATTCTGAAGATTTTTATCATTTACAGGGAAAAAAGCCTAATGCAACATAAATGTCCCCTAGAACCAAGTTTGATCATATACTATAAAACAAATCAAATTCCCTATGTATACACTGCCCTTCATTGTAACACAGAAAATTTAAAATACAGATGTAATTCCTTGTCTCCCTATACTTATGATGTAAAAAGACTACACTATAGCTACAAAATCTACATTGTGGCTTACTTATCACAGAAGAAAAGTTCTTCATAAATAAATAATAAAAATGCAGGGGTTATATTTTATTTACAAGGTGAACTGGGTACATCATTTATGAGCTTTTCAGAAATACTTCAGTCATACACAAAGAGGGATTGGAATTTTGATCAACAGCTATCCTGCCTACATGTGGATGAAAATTAATTGTATGTCCCAGGAAGAGAACATGAGAACCAAGAGGTAAAAGAAGTTTCAAGGAGAGAATGCTGATGTTAATACCTGGGACTTGGGGGCAGGGGTAGGGGAGTAGTCTCAAGCCTACAAGAAAATGAAATGGGTAATAACAGGAGCTAACAATTAAGTATCTATCCCTATTTATCAGGTGTTATATGAGAATAGCATATTAGTTGAGAACGCTGGCTCTGGAATTAAACAAGGGTTTGAATCCCAGGCTCTACCACTTTTAAACTGGTTCCTTGTTTGCATCTCTAAAACTGGGGACTAATAATAGTGTATCTTCTAGGGTTGTAGTAAGGATTAAATAATCTATACACAGCTTTTCATCAAGTACTTGGCAAGTTATTTTATACAATGGCTCACTGAATTTTCAAAACAAACCATAAAGTAGGCATTATCATCCCAGTTATAGATGGAAAAATACTAAGAGATTAAGTAATCTCTCTGTGGTTACATAGCAAACGAGTGGCAGAACAGGATTCAAACACTGACCTACATGGTTCCAAGGCCTATTTGGATTTCCCTGTGATTGCAGGTGTTTAATACAGGAGATAAATACAGAAAATCCAGGCATTGCATGAGCAAGAACGTAACCAGGTGTAATACTACCTCCTAGGGGTGTTCTTTTATGTAGTCACACTGTTCATTTACATGTTGCAATCTGTAAGCAACCTGCATTTCTTAATTACAAATTATTTTCATTTACAGTAAGGGCATTATACTGTTAGGCTCTGGAGTGTTTAAGTCTTGTGCGTAATTTTATATCACAATGGTAAACGGGCATTCTAAAGCATTTTGTTATAAACCACTGGTTCTCAACCGGGGGTGATTTTGCTCCTCAGGGGACATTTGGCAATGTCTGGAGACATCTTTGTGTTTTTGGTTTTTGTTTTTTGGACACAGGGTCTTGCTCTGTTACCCAGGCTAGAGTGCAGTAGCATCATCACAGCTCACTGCAACCTCAAACTCCTGGGCTCAAGTGATCCTCCTGTCTCAGCCTCCTGAGTAGCTAGGACTACAGGCATGTGCCACCACACCAGACTAATATTTCTATTTTTTTACAGAGACCAAGTCTTGCTCTGTTGCCCAGACTGGTCTTGAACTCCTGGCCTCAAGTGATCCTCCCTCCACCTCACCTTCCCAAAGTGCTAGAATTACAAGGCATGAGCCACCATGCCCAGCCTGGAGACATTTTTGGTTGTCACAACTGGGATTCTGGCATCTAGTGGGTAGAGGCCAGAGATGCTGCTAAACGTCCTATAATATGGGACAGTCCTCCACAACAAAGAATTATCTGGCCCAAAATGTCAACAATGATAAAAGTGAGAAAGCTGTTTTACACTGTGGGGGCTGAGAACCTCAGATATATAGTGATAGACTAGAAGATACAAAGTTCCTTCCAATCCTAAAAGTCTGAGATTCATCTAGTCTGAATCTATTAAATATATTAATTCCTAAACTTGCAACAGCTCTCTCAAATATTCATTTAGCATCTGTTTACATACCTGCTTAGGTACTTTTCAATACTCTCAACTTCATAAAAACAAAGTTTGATTTAAATATTGAAGAAATTGAAGAAATACAAGGTAGCCACAGCAGTCTTATAAAAATTGTGCAAACACTTCATCTAAAATATTCACAGGTGTTTCACTAACCTAAACATTTGTACCCCCATAATATGCTGGAATTTAAAAAAAATGAAATATTCACAGGTGTTTTAGAATCAAAGTTTATAAACTTTTTTTTAAATGAGGAAAGAAAGAAATTTGATTTCTTTTTCCAAATTCAACCAGGTCACTCAATAACAGTCAAATGAAAAAGCTTTCACTTTCGCATCATCCAGCAATACTTGGTTACTGGAATAAAAAGAAAAGGCTTTATCATCAAGTGTCTTCTGTACAACCTTTAAGGCTCTTGAAGGAATAAACATGGTCCACATGTATGCAATGTTTCTGTCAACTGTTCAGTCAACTCAGGTGATGGAGGGTAGCAATGCCCACGTTAATTCCTCCAATTCCATAACACGTTCTCCTTTCATTGTTCTACCAAATTAATTCAAGTTTATGACCACAAAATTTCACCAAAGATTTGTTCATGATCTTCAAAGCTCTTCATGATCAATAAAAAGACACACATTATTCCTTCGATGGCTAAAGAATAAAGACAGATAATTTGCAAAATAATTCCAAATGACAATAGAAATCAAAGAAATGCAAACCTACACAAGACTTTTGGTTCACCAAAATTAGCCAACTTTTTTGTGGACTTTTTTAATTAAAGAGAGCACTGCAACCTCAAACTCTTGGGCTGGCATGCTCACGCATTGCTAGTGGGAGCACAAACTGCTATAACCTTAAAGGATGCCATATTCATGTTTTATTATTTTCTATACTTTATGATTCTTAGACATCTTGAAGATTCTGCTAGCCAAAGAGATACTGATCCACCCAGTGTTAGCTAATTTCTAGACACAGCAAACAACTCCCCTGTGAGTATGCTTTTCATATGCAAACCAACCAATTTAAAACCCATATCCCCAACCATCAACTCTCAAGTCCCCAATAACTTGAGAGTTATTTAAGTCTCAAGCACTAATCATCCCAGTGCCAGGTATCAAACAACTAGAGACCACCCCTTATAAACAGCCCAAAGCCTACCAACAGTATTCAAACTATCCAATCCTAAACTTGCTCAAACTTGCCTGCCCTGCCACTTCCTTCCTGTGGAAAGCACAATAAAGGCTCTAGGCCATGCTCTCCCAAAATCCCTCTTGACCCTGGTGACTTCCCATGGGACCCTATGTTGTCTGGCCTTTCCCTTCCTCTTGGGAACTGAAAGTAATAAATTTTTTTCAAAGGCAGTTGTCTCCTTGTCTGACACCTTACCACACCTGATTAAAACAATCTAGGGTGCATTTCAAGACATGTGGCTATTGTAATCAATAGCAAGACCCTTAATTTTGTACACTCTTTAACCAAGCAATTTCATCACCAGGAATTTACCCTAAGGAAATAATTATGGATAGAAATAATGATGTAACTGCAAGAATGCTGACTGCACCATTAGTTAAAATTCCAAAACATGAGAAAAAGTCAGTATCTGACAATAGAAAATTGACAAAATATATTATGAAGTATCCGTACAAGTTTCAAGATAAAACCTAAAAGAGAACATAAAAAATTCTATCAAATCTTCAGAGAATAAATGTCTCTATATTACTTAAAACTGTCCTCAGCATACTAAAAAACAGAAAGTTTCCCAATTTATTTTACCAAGCTGGTATAATCAAGATACCATGTAGGGGAAAATAAAAATCTCGAACCCCCTCCCCATCAACTCCTTGTCCAAAAAGGAACCTCAAGCCTAGAGGCTGGGTCATACAATACTTCCTTCCAAATGAATAGCTGTTATTAAAGTTATGCATCAGCCAGATCCCCAGGGAAAGGCAAAAGGCCTCAGGCATCTACAAGGAGTGCCCCCACAGATCATACATAAGGAAATTCCTTGCTGGCCTCTCATACACAAGGATATGCAAATTGTAACTTTAGGTCTACAGGCTAAGTCTAGCTCCTGAAACTAAAGTCTGCTTGATTCTACACTAATAATGTTGATTAAAAGTTTATCTTCGGGCTAGGTGCGGTGGCTCACGCCTGTAATCCTAGCACTCTGGGAGGCCGAGGCGGGCGGATCGTTTGAGCTCAGGAGTCTGAGACCAGCCTGAGCAAGAGCGAGACCCTGTCTCTACTAAAAATAGAAAGAAATTGATTGGACAACTAAAAATATATAGAAAAAATTACCCGGGCATGGTGGTGCATGCCTGTAGTCCCAGCTACTCGGGAGGCTGAGGCAGAAGGCTTGCTTGACCCCAGGAGTTTGAGGTTGCTGTGAGTTATGCTGACGCCACAGCACTCTAGCCCGGGCAAAAAGAGTGAGACTCTGTCTCAAAAAAAACAAAGAAACAAAAATTTATCTTCCCCGTGCAAAACAGAGACAAGATCAAGCATTCTTCTACCTACACAAGGACATCTATTAATATATAATTGATTCTTCCTTACTTCCTTTTCTCTTCAAATATTCACCTTATCTTATATAAAATGTAAATTTCCTCGGCATTAACTAAAGTCTCACTTGCCTCACTGCCCATCCCCTTCCTCCTTTTTCTTTGTGTATATCCTCTCCCCTAATACTGAGTTCCCAAATCCCTCTTGGAAGAACACAGGTCACAGATGCTTCTGTGGTTTATGCTTTTCTGGGCATATTCTCAAACTCTGGCTTAGTAAACCTCCACTGACTGATATCTTTGCCTCAGTCACTTATTTTGGATCATCCACCAAAACCCAATGCAGTACCAAAATAGAAAACCACAAGTCAATCTCATTCATAAATATAATTTAAAAATTCTCAAACATTATCAAATCAGATCTAGCTATAAACTGGAATAATCCATCACAACCAAGCTGTGTTTAATCCCAGGTATATAAAAACTATCTAACATTAGGAAATCCATTAATATAATCCATTTTGTTACACAGATCAAAAAGACCAGAGATAATTTCCATGAATTACAAAGAAAAGTAAAGCAATTAGAAAGGAAATGCTATGGGAAACAAAGAATATCCAATATAAGGACAGATCACCCTGAAGTAGGTAATTCAATAAATGTAAACAAGAAAATACTAAAAGACTTAAGGAAATAAATATTCCCAAAATGAAATCAGAACTGAATCTACAAGGAAAAATAAAGAAGCAAGCAAACAGGACCACTGAGAAGGAAAGTAGAAAACAGAAGAAACTCAGATCTTTGATATCCTTCAGCAGTTGAATTAGCCTTGGACTGCACTACTTCCAAACATGTTACACACAAAAAAACGGAACTCTTTACTTTTTAAAGTCATTTTAAGGGTTGGCTTCCTAAATGCTCTCACATAGAGGCATTCCTAAAAGAATACATCAAATTTTAAACATAAAAAGTACTGAATATAAAATGTATACAATCTTTGAAACAACAAGGATTTATCAGAGGGAAGCATTTGGGCAATTATTTAGAGACATATGTATGTTTACTACAGTGTCATTTGAAATAGGAAAAAAAACATAAAACAAATATTTACCAATAGAGGATTAATTAAATATATTGTGGATCCATACATTAGAACATGATTAACTGTTAAATACTATTAAAAATAACATTTATTATTTAATAATACATCATGGACATCTCTTCAGTGCAGGAAAAAACATGCTATAAATGCATTATAATTTTTAAATTAAATTTAAGAGGTTTTTTCCACATATTTTATGTACATATGAAAATGCCAGAAAGATAATACAGTCCTCCATTGGTACCTGAGGAAAACTGGTTCCAGGACCCCTATGGATACTAAAATCTGAGGATGCTCAAGTCCCTTATATAAAATGGCTTAGTATTTGCACATAACCTATGCACATTCTCCAGTATACTTTAAATCACCTCTAAATGACTTATAATACCTAACACAATGTAGCCATATAAACAGTTGTTACTTGTTATACTGTATTTTTTAATTTGTATTATTTTTATTGTACCGTTAATTTTTAGTGGATTTTTGTTGTAGTTTCTGTTTTAGAGACAGGGTTTTGCTCTGTCGCCCAAGCTGGAAAGCAGTGGCACAATCATAGCTCACTGTAGCCTTGAACTCCTGGGCTCAGGCAATCCTTCTGCCCCAGCCCCTTGTACTATTTTTTTTTTTTTTTTTTTTTGAGACAGAGTCTTACTGTGTTGCCCGGGCTAGAGTGCCGTGGCGTCATCCTAGCTCACAGCAACCTCAAACTCCTGGGCTCAAGGGATCCTCCTGCCTCAGCCTCCCGAGTAGCTGGGACTACAGGCATGCGCCACCATGCCCGGCTAATTTTTTCTATATATTTTTAGTTGTCCAATTAATTTCTTTCTATTTTTAGTAGAGACGGGGTCTCGCTCTTGCTCAGGCTGGTTTCGAACTCCTGAGCTCAAACAATCCACCTGCCTCGGCCTCCCAGAGGGCTAGGATTACAGGCGTGAGCCACCACGCCCAGCCTTGTACTATTTTTTATTTAAATATTTTCAATCCATGGTTGGTTCAATCCATGGATGTGAAGGGCTGACTGTATACCAAAATGTTAATGGACATTACCTTTGCGTGGTCACTGTCTTCTTTATGCTTCTCTGCATTTTCTGAATTGTTTGCAATGGGCAATACAAATTTTATCTAAAATTATACAATAATTATTTGCAGAAAGAAAATTAATGACAAGTGCAAGATGTAGAAACCTGACAAACATAGCCGGGCATGGTGGCGCATGCCTGTAGTCCCAGCTACTCGGGAGGCTGAGACAGTAGGATTGCTCGAGCCCAGGAGTCTGAGGTTGCTGTGAGCTAGGCTGACGCCACGGCACTCGCCCCAGGTAAGGGAGTGAGACTCTGTCTCAAAAAAAAAAAAAAAAAAAAAAAAAAAAAGAAACCTGACAAACAGATCATACAGAACCAACTTAACAATTAAAATCACATCAAAGAGGCCGGGCGCGGTGGCTCACGCCTGTAATCCTAGCACCCTGGGAGGCCGAGGCGGGCGGATTGTTTGAGCTCAGGAGTTCGAAACCAGCCTGAGTAAGAGC
>RJWJ010000350.1:0-264070 GCA_004363605.1 Indri indri | reverse complement strand
TCTGTTACCCAGCGTGAGTTGATTTTTGTGAGAGGTGAAAGGTGTGGATCCTGGTTCAGTCTTCTACATGTGGCTACCCAGTTTTCCCAGCACCATTTATTGAATAAGGATTCTTTTCCCCAGTGTATGTTTTTGTCTGCTTTGTCAAAGATTAGGTGGCTATATGAGGATGGTTTTATATCTGGGTTCTCAGTTCTGTTCCACTGGTCAATGCTCTATTTTTGTGCCATTACCAAGCTATTTTGATTACTACAGCCTTATAATAAAGTTTGAAGTCTGGTAAATTGATACCTCCCATTTTGTTTTTACTGCCTAGAATTGTTTTTGCTATGCGGGGTCTTCTCTGGTTCCATACAAAGCATAAAATTAATTTTTCTACATCTGTGAAGAATGATGTTGGTATTTTAATAGGGATTGCATTGAATCTGTAGATCACTTTGGGTAATATAGACATTTTAACAATGTTGATTCTGCTGCCCCACGAGCATGATATGGTTTTCCGCCTGTTTACATCCTCTGCTATTTCCTTCCTCAATGTTTCAATAGTTCTCCCTGTAGAGGTCTTTTACCTCTTTAGTTAAATACATTCCTAGGTACTTTATTTTCTTTGTTGCTGTTGTGAAGGGAATTGAGTCTTTGATTTGGTTCTTGGTATGACTGTTATTGGTGTATATGAAAGCCTCTGATTTGTGTGTATTGATTTTGTATCCTGAGACTTTACTGAATTCATTTATCAGTTCCAGGAGCCTCTTGGTTGAATCCATGGGGTTTTCTAGATATAATATCATGTCATCAGCAAATAGTGAGAGTTTGATCTCTTGTTCCCCTTTGTATGTCTTTAATTCCACCCTCTTGCCTGATTGCTGTGGCCAGGAAAATTACATTATACTTTATGGCAAATGATTGTATGTTTTCCCCCTAAGATCAGGAACGAGGTGAGGATATCCATTTTACCACTCTTATGAAACCTAGTGCTAGAAGTTCTAGCCAGTGCATAAGGCGAGGAAAGGAAATAAAAGATATGTGGATAGGAAGTAAAGAAAGAAAACTGCCTCTATTTACAGATCACATGATTGTCTAGGTACAAAATCCCAAGTAATCACATGTAAAAAAACTAGAGTAAGAGAGTTCAGCAATGACAGAGGATGTAAGATTAGCTTTTAAAAACCAATATATTTCTATATACTAGCAATAAACATGTGGACACCAAAATTTAAAATGAAATACTATTTACCAAAAAAATGTACCTGAGTGTAAATCTAAGTTAACATGTACAGGACCTGTATGGTGAAAACTACAAAACATTATGAAAGATCAACAGAAACATAAATTAATGGAAAGACATATATACATACACACATACACATGTATATTCATGAATTAGATGACTGAACATAGTAAAGATGTCAATTTTCCGCAAATATTTATGTATTTGTGTGTCTGTGTGTGTGTGTGTGTGTATTTTATATATATATATATATATATATATATATATAAGCTTAACACAATTCCTAGAAAAATATTTGTATATATGAACAAGATTGTTTTAAAAGTTATTCTGAAAGTCAAAGAACTACAACAGTTAAAGCAATTTTGAAGAAGAACAAATGTAAAGAATCAGTCTGATTTCAGAACTTATTATAGACCTACGGTAAACAAGATGATGTGGTATTATTGGAAAAAGAGACACATTGATCAACCAAATAATACTGAGAACACAGAAATAGACCCACACAAGTATTCCCAACTGATTTTTGGCAGAGGTACAGAAGCAATTCAATGGAGAAAAGATAACCTTTACAACACATGGTGCTGGAGCAATTGGACATCTACAGGCAGAAGAACCTCAATCTAAGTCTCATGCCTCACATAAAAACTAACTGAAGAGGGACCAAGTACTTTAATGTATAATGCTAAACAATTAACTTTGAAAAGAACAGAAGAGTAGATCATCAGCATCTAGGAATACGTAAAAACTTTTTAGATTTGACACCAAAAGCACAAACCATAAAAGGAAAAATTGACAAATTGGACTTTATCAAAAATGTTTAAATTTTGCTTTGTGAAAGACCCTATTAAAAGGTGAAGAAAAGACTCACTATACACTGGGAGAAATTATTTGTAAATTACATATCCAACAAAGTGATACAGGAAAGTGGACTCCAATGCTGGGATCCCGCCTGCAGGCCAAGTGGGTTCTCAGGTTCGCAACGGAAAAAGAGTCAAGAGCCAGCTTCAGAGTAAAGCAGAAGCGAGTTTATTGAAATAACGAAGAGAAGGAAGGTTTGCTCCATAGGCAGAGCAGCGGCTATCTCTTAGAGCAACAGAGGGTAGCACTTTGTGAGTTTCTGGGCTCTTATTTTATATCTTCTATTTAAATTTATATTGTTTAATAAACAGGGGGAGGCTTATTCATAAGATTTCTGGGAAAGGGGTGAGGAGTTCCCAGAAGTGAGAGCTCTTCCTCTTTTTGAACCATATATGGTAACTTCTGGGAGTGGCCATGGCATTTGTATAGTGCTGGTGGGAGTTTATTTTTAGTACGTTAATACTTTACAAACAGAGTGTAATGAGCAGGAAGGGTAACCTGACATGGTTTTTTGTTGTGGCCATCTGGGTTCTAGCTGGTTTGGGCTGGTTTCTCCTCTGCTGTCTCCTGTTTTATCAGAGACCTCTGTTTGTGGCTTATGACTTCTTATAGAGCAGGGCCTGCTGTTGCCCTATCTCAAAAAGATTAACATCTAGAATATATAAAGAAATCTCAAAATTCAACAACAAAAACCCCAAACAGGGCCAGGCGCAGTGGCTCACGCCTGTAATCCTAGCACTCTGGGAGGCCAAGGCGGGCAGATTGTTTGAGCTCAGGAATTCGAAACCAGCCTGAGCAAGAGCGAGACCCTGTCTCTACTAAAAATAGAAAGAAATTAATCGGACAACTAAAAATATATAGAAAAAATTAGCCGGGCATGGTGGCGCATGCCTGTAGTCCCAGGTACTCGGGAGGCTGAGACAGTAGGATTGCTTGAGCCCAGGAGTTTGAGGTTGCTGTGAGCTAGGCTGATGCCACGGCACTCTAGCCCAGGCAACGGAGCCAGACTCTGTCTCAAAAAAAAAAAAAAAAACAACAAACAAACAATAAACCCAAATAATCCAATTAAAATAGGCTAAAGACATAAAAGACATTTCACCAAAGTAGACATACAGACGGCAAATAGCAATGAAAAGATGTACAATATCATTAACCATCAGGGAAATGCACACTAAAACCAAGTGAGATATCATCACACACTTATCAGAATGACTACAAGTAAAAAATACAGACAAAACCATATGCTGGCAAGGATGTGCGGAAAGTGGATATTTCATATTTTTCTCATGAGAATGTAAAATAGTACAGCCACCCTGGAAAACAGTTTGGCACTTTCTTTTTAAAAAATTGTATTCCTGAGCATTTATCCCAGAGAAGTTACAACTTATGCTCACATGAAAACCTGTAAATTAATGTTTATAGCAGCTTTATTCCTAATAGCCAAAAACTGGAAACAACCCAGGTGTCTTTCGTGCTGAATCGTTAAACTGTCTTATATCCACACCATAAAAAACTATTCAGCAGTGAAAATAAATGAGTTATTGATACACACAATTTGGAAGAATCTCCAGAAAATTATGAAGAGTGTAAAAAGCCGATACCAAGAGGTTCCATGCTATGTGGTTTCATTTGTATTATCTTCTCTAAATGAGAAAATTATAGAAATAAATAACAGATTAGTGGTTTTTCAGGGTTAAGAGAAGTTGGGGGTGGGAGGGAAGTAGGTTTGACTATAAAAATGTAATACGGGGATACTTGTCACTATGGAATCAGTCTGTATCTTGACTATATCAACATCAATGGTTGTAATACTGTACAACAGAGTGTCCCAAAAGTTTCCATGCAAGGAAAAATTTTGTAAAATTTTGTAATGAATATTTTGTAAATAAAGATATATTTAACTACAATTTCCCATTTTCTCTATGTATGGTGACTTTTGGGACACCCTGGATAGTTCACAATATGCTACAATTGAGGGTAAAGGATACAGGGGATATCTCTATGCATTTATTTGGTTAGTTATTTTTAGTCATATTTGAAACTTGTATCTCAGAGCCTCAAAGTAGCTTCTTTCTATTTTCACTGCAGGCCTTATGAATAAGAGAGAGAGACAAAGGAAGAGAGAGGAGGGAAGATATAGAGAGAGTGAACATTTAGTAAATATTTATCTTAACCAACTATGTGCCAGGCATTGTGTTATGCCTTGAGAAATCAATGGTAGCAAAATCAGAGTTCCTGCCCTTATGTGTGTGTGTATACACAAATATAAACAAACTTTTATATACATAATAATACTTATTTTAAATATATGCATATTGTTTTTAATAGTGATCTCTCATTTCCTCAAATACACTAGTGTTAATTTATTCATATAATTACATCTTTTTTTAAAAAAATTCAAACAGTATGTTTGCAGTGGTATTTTAAAAGTCGAAGGAAAATTCAATGACTTTGAGAACAGATATTTAGTCTCTTTAGAAAACAGTCTAAAGAGACTGAAAAATCATCACGAAAGACAGCAACATGCCCAATCTTTTAGCTGCCACAATAGTCTCCAGATATTGTAGTGGACATGGTATGATTATTGAATCATTACTGCCTAGGGCTATTAGGTACTATACTGGTAGAGAATTTTGTGCAAAAGACCTAGAAAGATAGATGAAGTTGGAGGAAAATGAATGTTAAAGTTAATAAATACATACACTTCGCTTATTTTTAATCTGTTATTTAATCTTTGAAATGTTTATTTTACAAAACACAAGCATAAATTTGCATGTTAGCTTATAAAAATATTTGAAATTTTATATAAGTAATAGGTTAAAAACCTCTTATTTTCTTATTTAAACAAATCCTGGAAAAAGATGTAGTGAATTGCTCTTGGTAAGTATGTGTGAGATTTAAAAAAAAAAAAGAAAAAGCATGGCGAAAAGCAAAAATCCTACAACAAAAAAGTTAAAGAAAGGAACAATATAAGCAAAAATTACAGATGATGAATTCATTCAGAGATAATATGTACATTCCAAAAACAGAGGAAAATTACCTACGATCGATGCCTCTCAAAAAGAACATTAATTATTTGAAGAAATCAATGATGAGATGATAAAACAATACATTGATATGAAAAGAGATTCCATAGCTAAACATAAATAAAGGCAAAAGAAAACACCTTCCTAGGTCAGGCACAGTGGCTCACACTAGTAATCCTAGCGCTCTGAGAGGCCGAGGTGGAAGGATCACTTGAGGTCAAAACTTTGAGACCAACTCTGAGCAAGAATGAGACCCCATTTCTATTAAAAATAAAAAAATTAGCTAGGCCTCGTGGCATGCACCTGTGGTCCCACCTACTTGGGAGGCTGAGGCAGGAGGATAGCTTGAGCCCAGGAGTCTGAGGTTGCAGTGAGCTATGGTAATGCCACTACACCCTATCAATGGTGACAGAGTGAGACTCTGTTTGAAAAAAAAAGGAAAAAAAGAAAAGAAAAGAAAACACCTCCATTCAAAGCTCAAATAGTAACAAATAAATAAAACAAAATAGCACCTAAAAAGAAAATTAATGTTATAGGGAAAGGCTTGAGAGGGTCTCAGTGCTGGTGATAATGGTAAGGGAGGCTGGAGGGGTAGACAACAAGAGACTGAAGGCTGTGGAGAGAAGATAAAGGAAACAGAGAACAGTGATAGGCCTAAGGATAGCTGAGAAGCTGAGCAACCAAAATATAGAAGCATGAAGGATAGACCAAATAAGGGCATGTTCTAGTCCAATAAAAGTTATCTATGGAGCAACAGAAATTAAAAAATATGTCTTCGATACCTGAAGCAGTTTGAAAAAAGAACATTTAAACTTAATAGAAAAATTTATCATCACCATTTACCATCACCACTATTTACCATCTGGGTCGAGTAGACCATTTTATATATAATTTACGAAAGTAAGAATAAAGAGGTAGTGAAAAACATCTTTATTTGAAATTTTAATAAGAATTTAGGCATAGCAAAGCCAAAATACTCCGTTACCTTGGATTTGAAGACATAAAATACACACACACACACACACACATATATATATGTACATATATTCATATATCCTCTACCCAAATGTGTATATATCTCCACACCAAAAGTTAGCAGTGTAATTTGAATGCAACTAAATGCTTAGCAGAAGTCATGCATGACCCTGGAGTATATCATGTACATACAAATTCCAAGTCTCAAGTTAATTTCTAATAGGCTATACCTTACCATTTTTTTCCAGTTCTTACTCTTTGTATTTTTTGGAGGATACCTACTTATCAAAACACAATAATTCTGCAAACTTTGATGGTTGACTTATTGTTTACTCCCAATAGTTTTTAGGTGTATTTTACTGTCTTCTAGTTTCTGTTTCTGTAGATAAAATTTATGAGGTGATTTAATTATTGTTGCTTTTTAGGTAACCTGTCTTTGCTTTCCGGCTGCTTGAATGATCTCTTAGTCTTTGATGTTCTTGGGCTTCAGCGGCATGCATATAGGTGTGTAACCTGCTGGGATCTGTAGAATCATGTTTATTCATTTTGGAAATTTTCCTTACATATTTTTTCTTTGTATTCTCCAATTTTTTTCCTGAGACTTAAAGTAGGTATGTATCATACTTTCCATTCCAACTCAAGTGTGTCTTACCTTCTCCTTATATTTTTCATCTCCTTAATTACCTTACCTACACTCCAAATAAATTTTTCTGACATTGTTTTCCAGCTCAATTATATCTGATCTTCTGTTTAACCAAGCATTGAGTTTTATTTGAATGATTATTATTTATTTCCGAATATTCCATTTTTTAAAATGTCAATTCATTCTTTCAGGTTTTCCCTGGGGTATACAGAATTTTGTGATTTCATTGTGTATTTTCTTAAACATTATTTGTTACTTCTGCCCTTATATTTATTATTTTATTTTAAAATCAAATTTTTGCTGAGTACACAATTCTAAGTTGATTGTTTTCTTTTTTCCAACACTTGCAGATATTTCTTACTAACTTTGGTTTATTATTCTTCAGGTTTTAATTATATATAATAATATGACAATTTTTACATCTGTTGTCCTTGTGTCTAAATTTGATGTTTCTTGTTTTCTCTTGCCTGTCATTCATAGCTTGCCATCCCATGTGTTTGGCAGACTTTATGAGGGAGGTCATAGTTGCTTTTAATTTGTGCCTTGCCCAACTTGGGCAAGCTTTCCTTCCAAGGCAAACTGGAGATGTTCCTACACTGGGAACACTTCAGCCCTCTCAGGACAAGACTCTGAGACTGAGTTTTCCCTCCTTGTTGCTCAAAGATCTCATGTTACTTTAGTCTTTAGCCCCATCTCTGCTGCCCGCAGGTCTGAGAAGAATGAGCAGGTTGGCAAGATCCTTCACCATGTGAAGGACTGCACACAAGTGGTTTTCTAAATCCTTAGTGCTGTTTATAATGCTAAATTTTTCTACATTTTGTTTTTGTATAGCAACAGTTTCAAGTTTTTTATTTGCCTCTGTGGTGGTAAGAGGAAGAACATAGTGTTGATAAAAGCAGAATCAGAGATGCAGGGATGCAGATGGCACTCAGCACTTTTCTGAGCTGATAAATGCTGATAAATGTAATACATGTTAACAACGGAAATTTTGGGAAATACAGACAGGTGAAAATATATTTTAATCACCTTAAGCCCCACCAGCTACTGTTAGTGCTTTGGTATATTTCCTTCTAATCTTTCTTACTCCCAATATGCCAGTTCCTAAAATGTCTCCTCTTCTTTAACTCATATGAGCTAAATTAAACTATTTACCCTTGATATAAATATTGGCTTATAACCCTAGAATTAGTTATTTAAATTTTAATTGCTTTTTTATGATGTTTAAAAGAAACACAAGCTCATTGAGGACATTTGGAAATTGCAAAAAGTTATAAAGAACCAAATAAAAGTCCCTTATAATTCTACTATCAAGTGATAAACACTCGTTCTCATAATTTTAATAAGTTCTGACTTACAGCAGGAAAACCTATGTCTAGTCCCAGCACTGCTGCCTAAAATGGTGCAAGTTACTAAAACTGGTGTTCTGGCCTGGGGCCCCACGGTGGCTTCTCCTACAGTTAGGGTTAACTCCTCCATGCTCCCCAAGGCATTGGTAAGCTCCTACCAATTATTTTTCTTTTAAAGGAATTGGGGTAAATTTTCCGAAAGGCTTGAACTTTTTGTTCGAGGCATGAGTACAGGGAGGAGATGAAGGCAAACAGAAGGCAAATGAAATGCTTTCCTGACAACCAAAAGCCATAGTCACACTGCGTATGATTTGCTTTGTTAATTCACCTTAAAATTGAAAATTGACATGCCATCATTAGTTCTTTAAAATGAAAATTCTTAAGTCAATTAGAATATATGAGTATGTCACCATGAGAACCAATTATCTGGAAACAATGGTTCATATCATATTCACCTTTTTTCTTTTCTTTTTTTTTTTTTGACACTAACAAAAAAATGTAGGATTTCACAAAAATGAGGGGAAAGGGTGAAACTTCCTTGAGAATTATTATTTTTGCAATGAATTAACAAAAAAGTTTGGCCAAAATCCAGACAGCCTAAGCAATTTCCTTGGCATACCTCACTTTCACCTCCCCTTTTACAGTAATCAAGCATTCTGTGGGTTGTGTTCTGCTCTTAAAGCAGAATAACTTCCAAGTATCCTTTTGTCACTATGACCATTTTATCAGGTGTGCTCTGAGCCTGAACTAGCCTGAGCTCCTCTGAGAATGCTGAGTCGGAGGGAGTTGGGGAAACCTGTTGCTTCATCAAGAAAATACCCAGCAACACACTACTAAGATAGGACACCCTCAGGCCCTGATCGATAAGGAGTCGTAAGACCCAAACCAAGCAAGGTCTCTGATGAAACAGAATGTGGTGGAGAAACCGACCAAAACCAGCTAAAAACAAGATGGCCATGAAAAACCACCTCAGTTACCCTCAATATGCTCATTACACCCTGCTTATAATATATCAACATACTAAAAAACAACTCCCACCAGCGCCATGACAGTTTACAAATGCCATGGCCACTCCCAGAAGTTATCCTACATGTTTTAAAAAAAGGATGAATCTTGTTTTTGGGAACTCCACACCCCTTTCCCAGAAATCTTACTAATAATCCTCCATCCGCTTAACATAAAATTAGATAGAAGATATAAAATAAGATCCTGGAAACTCGCAAGGTGCTGCTCTCTGTTGCTCTGAGAGCTGCCGCTGCTCTGCGCACAGGGCAGCCTCTCTTTTTTTATTTTCTTACTTCAATAAGCTTGATTTTGCTTTACTCTGTTGGCTTGCTCTTGAATTCCTTCCCATGCAAAGCCAAGAACCCACTTGGCCTTCAGGCTGGACCCCAGTTTTGGGGTCCACTTTCCTGTATCACTACCAGTTCTGATGTGCAGAGAGCTCATGGAGTTCAGTCTGAAACTTCTATCTTATGTTCATGAGATGTTAATTTCTGTACTCTTGCTGTTTGTCTCTTATAAAGCATATCACATGAGAACAAATAGTAGTCCACCAAATTTTGAGAGTGTGTTTGGAATGGTCTGAGTTCAAATTTATAGTATAGACTATGCACAAGCATACAAATTACATGTGTGGGGTTGAGAGAGCAGAATTTCAAAATTTTTCATTTGCTACATTGCATTTTTTAAAAACTTCTTTATGTTTTGTATGAAGAGGGCTCCAAAGGTTCATAAGTTTTCTAATATGTCTGAATTCAAAAGTTTTTCAGCCACAGTCACAAGAAATTAAACCCGACAAAAGGCAAGCTCAAAACCCAGCAAATCTTAGTACATCATCAAAGTCTGAGGAAAAAAAAAAACCAAACAAAAAACCACAGAGAGAGCCCAAAGGTCAAATAGAGAGGGCACATTAGTCGAGGACACTGGGACTGACGTGATGCACAGTGTGAGCAGTGGCTGGGGCCCTGGGGACAGGCAGCTTCTGAAGCAGCTGAATCCGAGGCCTGGCCGGGTGCCCCTGGGACTGCGTCAGGACGGGCTTTGCCATAGGCAGTTCAAAGTCAAGCCTGAGGGAAACTTGGCCACCAGTCAAGAGAGGCACACCATGCATATTAAGGCACCATGAACAGAGAAAACAAACAACGGTTTTAGTGTGAGGCTCAAACCAAAGGATGCACCATAACAGTTCAATGTTTTAAATGTGTCGTTATTGATAAATATTGAAAATACAAGATGAGTGCACAGGTTCCATGTCGAGGTCAATTACTGAGGCTCCAGAGCTACTAAAATGTTTGCTAACAGGGAAAAAAAAAATTACAAAACCAAACTAAAAACCAAATATTTAAAAAGGACATTAAGGTAGAAAACACTGCATGCCCACAGTGTACAGTGAAAGGAAACTGGGTCCCTTTTATGTGCTATTAATAGGTCTTGTTAGGTCGGGTGGAGGGTGAACAGGTGGCAAGGAAGTGGCGAGGGGTGGAGAGTGGGAACCGAATGGTAGCTAGGAACCAAACTGCAGCTAGGAACTGTTCCCTGGTGGGTAAATACATGGTAAAAAGTTCCTAGTATCCTTTAACTGACTTAAAGCTCATTACCATCTAATTAGCATAACGTGGATGGAGCTTCATGGAAAATTCTAGAAAAGATGCATGCACAGAAAGGGAAACTGTTATATAACCTACTCTGTTATGTAACTTGTCATGTGATCTGTTCTGTAACAACAACCCGTCAATCACTCCCAAAGGCAGGAAACAGCAACTGATCCTTCCAGGGGAAAGGCGGGACAAACTAGTGGGCTTATAAAAGGCAGCATGTGCTCAGCCTCCAGCGTCTCTACTCGTGGAGACTGACCTTTTCCACTCTCTCTGGAATGTATTTTCACTTTGTGTAGCTTCCTTCTATACTTTCCTTCTTTCTTTTATGTAAACTGTATAAGATTGCTCTGTGTTTGTGATCACTCTGTCATTAGTTGGACTCGGTACCAGTACCCATTCTTGATACTGAGAACCAGGGAACCAGGGAACATCCACACAGGCGAACCTCACAGTCTCACCGAGTCCCTTGCACCATCCTTTCTCTATTAAACACGTGCAGTTGCCATGAAACATGTGCAGTTGCCATGGAACAGTCCTTTCACCTTAAACATTAGTAAGCCACAACTGTAGATGCTGCAAATTTTTAGAGGTGCTGATTAGTGATCGAGCTGTTTCCCTGTGTAATGTGCTGCACAATGAGAACAGCATTCATATGTGCATCAAATAGCACATGTATGTACATGTGTATATATTAAAAAGATTTTTTACAAATCTGAAAATTATTATAGCTCTATTTTAATTATTATGATTATAGAATATTACACACTGACTTTTAAATACATTTTAAATAAAAGATGATTATGGGTTGTGAGTTCTCTCAAGGAAAGCTGGACAATATAGCTAGCAATAAGAAAGAGAAAGGGAGAAAGGGTGGGGCAAAGCAGCATTGTAGAGGTTGTATCGGAGTTTAAAATTTTAAGCTAATAGAAACTAAGTTGACTTTTGTATAAGAAGATGAACCCAACACAGATTTTGGTATTTGATTAAAAGTGAGAGCAAACATTTCTGCCCCTCAATACACTTTCTCCCTTTTTTCCAGTAGAACACCTTTTCCCCCTCAAAGGAACGTTATTCCTAGTGTTTATGGTAGAGCTACCAATTATAGTCACACACCCATTTTCAGAGATGGAAACATGACACGAGTGCACCATCAATTGTCAGTTATATTCACCTTCTAAGGGATTTGAATTACAGAAAAGATCCACAGGTGTAGAAGGTATCTGTGACGCAATCCAATGAAGTCATCTCAAAAACAGAGCCTTCAAGTTCCTGCAGGTAAGAGCTGCAGAGACACCTGGATCTTTCATTTTGGCAACCTGATCTGTATTCTGCAAGTTGATCTCATTTTCTTGTTTTAGTTATAGTTCCTTTTGCTCTTAATCAAAGGATGCAGGGACCATACATAATTTCACTATTATATTCCCTGTCCATGACTCTGTACTTAGTTCTTGGTAGGCATTATTTGCTGAGTGATCAAACAATATAGGTGAATAAGTATACCCTTATACTTATATAAGTATACCCTTAAAAATATTTCTTGCCTTGAATTTAAAAGGGAATTTACACCTTAAATCCAAAATATAAATTTTTATTAAACATCTAAAATAATGTAACAGAGATAGATAAGTATACGAATTTGAAAAGTTGGATTTAAAAAGGTAAAAAACTAAAGCAGAAATTAAAAAAAATAACTTTGTAGTTTCTACTACACATTCTATTTTACAGACGTAAAGTGTAATTTATACTCACTTCTTATTCTCATTGATGAATAACGTTTAAACATATTTCATCTCACTCTAACCTGTGGACATTATTTAACTATTTACATAAAATTGTTTTATTTTTTCACAGCCATCAATTCACTAAAATTTATTGCTATTTTTAATTTTTTTGAGCACCTACACCAATAATTACTGAACTGGGTACATATGCCTTTAAGGGTTCATCGTGGCTTTCCAAGAACTTTGTAGGCAATAAAAGATTTAAGAAAATCCATTTTCATGTTTTCAACTTCTAGTTTTTGGTAAAATTGGTCTGCGTGAGAATAGGCTTCAATTTGATTTTCCTTTCCCATCTCCCCATCTCACAACCAAACATATCTCATATGACAAAAGAAAGGGTTGCATTTCACCCAACTCCTGCTGAAGCATCTGCAACTTTCTTTAACCACGTCACCATCAACCTTTGATAGGGCTTTTGTCTTTCCCTTTACCATACATATTTATATTCTGGAAAAAATGCGAAATTAAAAAAATGGGATATTTTGCCTGTGCTGGGATATTCTGAAATCAGATATTAATATATTTGTAGCGTTGGGTTAGAGGAGTCACTACAATTTTCTTTTAAAGATGTATATCTTCTTCTATCTCTCTAATTCCTTCCAGAGAAATTATTGAGGGCAAGGAAGCTCCTGAGAAGAAAGCAAAAAAAGAGTGTCAGCAGTAAGTATTGAAGGGCATCTCAGGTTATGTTATCTAGGTGAGAAACTCTTGGAAAAGCCTCGTGCCCTATCTGTCTGCCTACCTCTTTATCTATCTGCCTACCTGTCTCAGAATTAGAACAGTTAAGATTTTTTTAAAAAATACATGCTCTTTTCCCCTCTCTCTCTCCCTCATTTCGTTTCTGAATAATTTATTCCAAAAGCTAGTAGGTAGGGCAGAACAATATAACTGAAAAGGAGGAAGTAGGAATGCAAGCCCAGCACCAAGTGTGGGAGCCTGAGCAGGATGAAGAAAGCACCAGCACAGTGGCCCTGGGTGGAATGTCAGAGCCTAAGAAGGGGGATCAGGTTGTAGGAATGGGGAGATGGGAGGTGATGGGAGATTGGTTACTAACGGGTGAGATTAATCAAATAAGTAAGTATATTGAGGATGATGGAATCCAAACTTCTCACTGTCAGAGAAGGGAGTTCTATATGTGAATATACATGCGTATGTATATACACATATTAAAATGTACATTTCTAATTAAACTTTACTACTTAGGTTTGCTTATCAATTTCTGCAATATGTTTAAGTTTCTTTGATCAATAGTGTGCCAATACTATTACTATTGTAATAATACCTTAATCCAGATGAAAAAAAATATTAGGTCTTAGGATCACAGAGAAAAAAAAACTCATTTCAATTTATGTACATATTTTTACTGCAGAGAGATATAAAATGTTATCAGTAAAATACCCTCAAGCATAAAAGTATATTATGTTAAGATAAAATTCTATGGGAGAAATGGAATGGAAATATGAGTTCAAAGAGAAAATGGAACAATGTAAAATTTCTGGTTGTTAAAGAAGAGCTTATTCACGTATTTTTAAAATTGATGATGGCGAGCATAAAGTTGCTACAGTATTTAGATTATATTGGATGGATACATTCAAAATAATGATATTATAATTTTGTTATCAAATGTCAACAATTAAAATATAACAAGAAATCACATCTTTTGAAACTTTTAATTTATGATGAAAAAAATTTTATTGTCAACTTAACAATGGACAGGAGGATAAATAGATTTCCAAAAAATGTCAAAGGGCATACAAGCAGCCCCTAAAGGTAGATATTTTATCCACACTTACAACTAGGAAAATGGAAGTTTACAAAAATTAATTAATGCTCCTGAAATCACAAGAGTAAGTGATGAAACTAGGAGGGTCTGTTTGACTCTGAACGTTCACTTCCCAGCTTTTCCTCACACCACTCCACTTCCTTTCCAGCTCATCTTTCCAATTGTTGGTCCAGCTGACTCACAGCAGCCCCCAGACCACCAGCTGCTTGGTTGCAGACTCACAGAGGCAGCAGCTAAACAGAGTCCACAGCTTCCCATACACCTCTCTATGAGCCCCCCCTTCACAGTCCAGATTGGCAATGGATGCCCTTGGCTTCGGGAGTTCTCTGCAAGCTCCGACATGTCCACCTGTCATAGTGTTTCAGGTGGCCTGGTGAATGCTTTTTTTCTCTGATCTTCCAAATCTCCCTTCTGCACTTTCAATTCCCCAGCTCCTCCCACAATTGGTAAAGTCTAATTTCTATAATAAATCTCTCATTCCTGCAATATGCCTGATGACTCTGCTTCCTGACTAATACAATTATTGTTACCTAATGCAATTCCAGAGTAACAAATCTTAGTATTGGGAATCCAGAATTGGTTTCCTCATCTGGCTAGATGTAAAGACATCAAGGATTCCATTGCCAGTGGCAAATGTGGCAATGGAAACCCATGGCATGCAGTGGAAAAACACTACTTATAGTATCTCCTAGAGCCACTTGGAAAGACCTTGCATGTCCAAGTGGTTGCTGCCACAGAACAATTTAGTGGGAATAAGTAAAATTACTGTGGATTGATTTGGTTGTTTCTAAATGTGCTGAAGAATTTGGAGGGGAAAAAAAACGAATGGGATTAAGGCTTTACATTCACAGCTCAAGCTCTTAATAAGGAATCAAAAACTTCTATTATGACCCTAAAGGTAATTTTTATCTTCTGTAGTTACAGAATTGAGCTTTCTAAAACCAATCCAAAATACAATCCTGTGGATGGCTGAAGCACAATACAAATCGAATTGACATCTTCCCAGGGTCTTTTAGAGCATTGATTGGAAAAAGAGTAAGACCCTGAAATTTGGGAGGAGGGACTATGAACAAATTTTGGTAAAGCTGAGGACTCTGAACCCCCAAATTCTGCAGAATTTATTTTGAGGTCAAAGTAACATTTTCTCTCTGAGATCAGTCTTCTATTGTCTGAAGTGAAGGGTTTTGTGTTTAGAATGCTACTAATCTTCCTCGGGACCTCCTCACCTAACGTCTCTTTGCTTCTATATCTATAAACAGATCCAGGGGTTCACCTACCAAGTATGACCCATGAGAAAATACATACACACCAAAATAGCTGCAATATTTTGCTCAATTCTAACTGACAGTATGGGCAGGAGTGTATCCTGTAAGTATTGGATCAGGTTAAATAAATCTAAAGTTGGAAGGCACAATTTACTGATAGGGGGGCACTAAGCAGAGATCATGGATTTGATGAGCTAATTTGACAATATGGGAATGGCTCTAACCAGTTGCTTAGTTGATTGACTAAATCCTGGACCTGGAAGTGGCTTGTATTGAATGAATTTAATATACCAGAACTACTTTCGCATACTGGCAAAAGTCTGCATAAGCACATTTTTTTTTTCTTAAAGTGTCAGATAGAAATTATGTTGTGCTTTTGGGCTTTACAGCCTGTGTTTCAACTATTTTACTCTTCCATTTTAGCCTACGGGCAACCCTGGACAATAAGTAAATAAATTGGTGTGGAATTATATTCCAGTAAAATTCATTTGCAAAACCAGGCAACCAAGCTGTTGGGCTATAGTTTGCTGACCCCTGCTAGAGGAAGACACCTAGAGACTTAGGGAGTTCACACTGCTGGAAAGGATTTATCAGGTAAGACCTGCTCACTCACTCATTAAGCCTCCTGGGAAGTCCCACTGGTCATTCTCTTCTCTGAGGGTTTGAGAAGGGCATCATGAGGGGACCACTAATATAAGAGCTCTGAAACAGCTATTCTCTGCAGACTAGGATTGGCAGTAAAAAAAAAAAAATGTAGTAATCAAAATTTGCTCCCTGAAAAAAAAAGGCTCCCTGAGTTCAATAGAAATGATGGGATCCCTGATTGGCAGGAAACAAGTAGCTGTCATATTTCTGTCTATGTTTCTGCCCCTTGACTCTGGGTGGACTTATGATGGTATGTGACTTTTGAAGCTAAATCCTAAAAGATGACAGAGTATCTGTCCTGTTTCCTTGGGACATCTATCTTGAATTCCTAAACCACCATATAAGTATTCTTGTTTCCCTGACACCATCATGCTGTAAGGAAGTCCGGATCACATGGTGAGGCCAAGTGTAGGTGAGGTCTCAGCCAATAGGCAGCATCCACCATCAGATATGTGAGTAACAGAACCTTCAGATGATATTAGCCCCAGATGCTAAGTAAACCAGAGCTTTTGAGCTGTCACAGTTGAGGCCCCATGCATCATGGAGCACAGATATAAGCCATGCCTGATGTGCCTTTTCTGTATTTCTGACCTACAGAATCTGTGAGCTTAACAAAATTGTTATTATTTTACATCACTAAGTTTAGGATTGTTTGTTACTGGAACAGAAGAAATGCCACAGACAAGTGGTAATCAGTATGTTTTAACGTACAGAGATCTTCAGTGTTGGGTAAGTGATCATGGTGTCCCTAGAACTAAAATAGATGGAAAACCTATTGAAGCCTTACTTGATTTGTATAAGCAGAAAAGCTCTAAGTCTGGGCATAAAAAGTTTAACTTGTATCACCAATTAACTAGACAATTATAGAAATTAGGAGATTAATATAGCTTTGGCTTAGATCCATTTCACAGTAGGATCAGTGAGTCCCTGAATGCAGTGTTTGGTTGTTTCCATAGTTCCAGAATGCATAGTTAGAATAAACACATTCAGCAATTTGCATAATCACCAGGTTGGTTCCTTGACCTGGGATGTGAGGGCTCTCATGGCAGGAAAGATTAAGTAGAAACCTTCAGAACTGCCTCTACTTAAAAAATACAAGTAAAACCAAAAGCAGAACAAAATTTACAGAGAGAATGTAGATATTAGTGCCTCATCAAGGACATAAAAAATTCAGGCAATTCCTATCCTATCTCCATTTAATTTGCCTATGTGGCCTATGAAGAACACAAATGGATCTTAAAGAATGACAGTAAAATATTGTAAGATTAATAAGGTGATGATTCAAATCGCAGCTGCCATTCCAGACCTGGTTTATTTACTGCAGCACATCGACACATCCCCCGGCATGCTGCAGCTATCACTCTCATAGGTGAAGTTTGCCTCCACTTGATGGGGCCAGCAATACACACTCACTGCTCCACGTATATCAGATTTTCAGCTGTCATAATCATAATCCAGTCAAAAGGGATATTTTATCATTTCTTCATTCCACAAGGTAACACACTGGTCCACTAAATTAATGTTATCATGCTGACTGGACCTTGGAAAGAGAAAATAACGCTTCTTCAGACATCCTGTTAGGCACATATATGCCATCTTCAAGAAATTTTTAGGGGTCCAGTGGCCAGACTTCAAGAAAAACAAGTTGCTGCATCTTATTCCTCTTACCTCAACAAAGAGGCACAACAGCTAGTGGTGCTTTTTAGATTTGGGGGACAATGTACACCTCATCTGTGTCTGATAATCCAATCCATTTACTGAGCAACCCAGAAGGCTTACAGTTCTGAGTAGGGTCCAGAGTAAGGCCAGGCTGTGAACAAGTCAGGGTGTGATAAAAGCTGTCCTGCCACCTTATTTATTTGACCCAGCAGATATTATGGTGACTAAAATATCTATGGAAGATAGAGATAGTGTATGGAGTCATTGGAAGTTCCCTCAAGGAGAATCAGAGAACATTTAAGATTTCAGAGAAAAAACACTATCCTTTTCTGTATGTAACTATTCTCCTCTCAGAAAGAAACTGTTGGCTTACCTCGGGGCCTTCATGGAGACAAAACACTTGACCGTGGCCACCAAATTACCATGCAACCTGAACTGCCCATCAGGAACTGGGTCTGATGTACCAAGCCATAAAGTTGAATATACACAGCAGCACTCCATCACCAAGTGCAGCTATTACATATCAAGCCCAAGGAAGTCCTAAAGGCATAACTAATTTCCATGAACAAGGGGCTATGACTCCCAAGGTTCATATTTCTGCTATACTAACCTCCTCTTTCTCAACTCACAATGATTTTCTATGATCTACTGACTTAAAGAAAAAAAAAAAAAAAACTCCTCAGCTTGCTTTACAGAGAGTGGTACATGATATGCTTGTACCACCCAAAAGTGGACAGCTGCAATACTACAGCCCCATTCAGAGGTGGCTTTGAAGAAGAGTTGTACAGAGAAATCCTCTGAGTAAGCAGAACTTCAGGCCATGTACCTGGTGTTTTGCTCTGTCTGGAAGGAGAGATGGCCAGAAGTACAGATATACATTTACACAGGGGCAGTGCATAATAGTTCAGTTGTATGGTTAGATTATGTAGAAGAAAAGTAATTGACAAGGAGGTCGAGGGAAGAGGTATGTAGATAAAACTCCCCAAATGAACATAAAATGTAAATATTTTTGATCTTTGTGAATGCTGCCTAAGGAGTAACCTTAGCAGAGGAAGATCTTAATAAGTACCTTTTTTCCTCGGTTATTCCTATCTTTGACCAATGGGTTCATGATCAAAATTGCCATGGTGGTAGGGATGGAGATTATACATCTACAGGTTGTTCACCTTTCTAAGCCTGTTTTTTTCCATATATAAAGTGGAAATTACAAGAGTACCTTCCCCACAGTGTAGTTGTGATGTTTAAATGAAAAAATTCATGCAAGACCTTAGAATAGCAAATGGCACATATGAAATGATTAATAAATATTGAATGCTTTTATTTATTTATCTATTTATTTTATTTAGTATTGATTGATCTATCCATCTACCCAAAAACCATATGTTAAGTGCCAACTGTATTGAAGACCCTATGTGAGGACACAGCAGTGAGCTAGACAGGCAGAATCTCTACCTTTGCAAGTTGACATTCTGGTGGAAAGGCTTTGTTGAAAATGAATTATTACAATGAATTATTATTTAACGACAATGTCATAAGTACTATCAAGATGAAGTTAAACATACTAAGCAGGCAAGGAATAGGTTGTACTGACCTAGCCTATGGAATCAGAAACCACTTTCCTAAGTAGATGGTGCTTAATTTCAGTTCAGAAGGTGATTTTGAATTTAGCTAGCCCAAGGAGGGGTGGATGTCAGACGTGAGGTGGAAGGAGGGTTATGTGTAAAGGCTGAAAGGGAACCAGGCTCATTTGCTGAACCAAACAGCAGTCCATATTAGAGTCAGGGTTGGCAGGGAGAGATGAGGCTAGAGCCTAGTTATTGAGGACCATGTAAGCTTGAAGGTTAAGGAGTTTGCATAAAAACAATGTGATGCTATTGCAGTGATTTAAAATATTACAGTAACTTGATTAGATTTGTACTTTAAAAAATCATCGCTATGGGTGTAGGGTAGAGAATGGACGGATGAATGTGGTGAGAGCAAATCTGAGGGCATGCAGATGACAGCTGGATGATGCCATCCCAGACTAGGTGATGGCTGTAGAGATGGAAAAGAAGGAGACAGATTTAAGACATATTTTCATGTAGTATTTAGCTGACTTAGATGCAAGGTTGACGCCTTAGTTTTGTTTAGGAGCAGCTCGACGAATATCATTGCTTTAGGAAAAGGAGTACGTGTGGTTTGCACGGGTAAGAGATGTTTGGACATGCTAAGATCAAGATGCTTTTGAAACAACTATGTGGGCTGTTGAAAAGATATGTGAAGGGGGCTACCTCTTAGAGATATTGGAGATAACACATGGACATAATTTTTAAAGGAGCTATTACATGGACATAATTTTTAAAGCTTAAAGTTCACCTGTTTAGAATTTGTAGTGAGTTGAGAGGAGCACCCAGGATTGAGTCCTTAGACATTTAGTAGCCAAGTAGAGGAAGAACTGGCCAAGGAGACAAAGAAGCAACTGGAGAAGTAAAAGGACATTCATAGAAGCCCAGAGAAAAAAATATTTCAAGAAAGTGAAAGTGTTACCCTTCCAGCAGCACGACATGGACCAAAAACAGAACAGTGAATCCAGCACCACGGAACTGGGTTATTAGAGAACAGCTGGTTACACTGCAGAATTCTATTTTCTCCTGTAGGCTTTGCTTACCTGAGTCTAAGGCCCCTATGCTGCTGCTTCATGAAATAGGAAACATCCTCCTACCTCCTGTTAAATTACATGTGAATACACGTGTCACAAATGATACTGCTTTGTGCCTTCAGTATCTTAGAGAAATTTTAGCAAAATCATTCTTTTTTTTTTTCTTTAATAGCCTTCATTTTCCAAGGTTCTGTTTATAGTTTTAAAGGAAGTGAGAGAGGAAAGAGAGGTAGAGACATAGGAAAAAGAATGACTACTAATCTAAAAATTATCATTTCTCTGCCCCACTGACTCTTTATCCTCTAAACAAGCTTGTGTATTTCATTTGGTCCGAAATCTCTTATCTGAGTGGACTCATCACTTTGTCCCTCAAGACACTGATAATCCTTACAGCAAACACAGTTGAAGCTGTCAAAATGAAGCCCTTGCTAGACACAACTGAGATGATTTCGTTTTGAAATAAATGCTTTACTGAACCTCAAGCAAGACTGTTGTTATTCATTCCTGTTGTATTGGTATGTGACTGTTGGAATGTCTACAAACCTTCTAATTCAAATCATTTCTTTAAGAAAACAACACAAAACAAAACTCAATGAGATTATTCTCAGCATTGAACTTTTAGGGCTCATACTGTTTTTTCTTTTTATTTCTCAGAAATAACCATACCCAATGCCCCTTCTAAATTAGTTCTGTGCTCATGATGTTTTCTTCAAATTAAAGCTTTAATATTATATGAATACTGACCTAAGATCTAGAAATATCTTTCAGAAAAGAGCTAACTTGCAAGGTAATAGAAGGGATCTAGACACGCCTTAAATATAGCTAGGCAAACCCATAGGGTAGAAAAAGTACAACTAATATTCAGACTAATAAATTAGAATCCATTTGCTTGTGCCATCTAGTTCTAGAATTTGGTGAAGATCATGGGAATATTGTTCAGATAAAATGTAGATGAAAATATTCAGCTTGGTGATCAGCACACAGTAGGTACTCAATACATATTAATTTCATTTCAGTTTTTAATATTTGGTTTCTAATTTTTATTCAGTCAACAAATATTTATTGAGACTCTAAGTGTCACACACTCTGCCAAGTATTACATGTATATTGGTGGAAACAGACAGACAGACATGGTGCCTATTGTCAGGGAAGTTACAGAGATATCTGTAAAGTGAAGATAATATCCAGGTTACTGGGGTGTCAAAGGGTCACACGAGACATTTGAAAATGCCTTATCACCTGGAAAAATCTATGCTTGTTCATTTTCAGACTTTTAATTATAAAATAATTATGTTCTGATTCCTGAGTCAGAGACACAGAGAAAAGTAGGAGAGTGGAATTCTAATACATACCTTAATTTCTGTGTGAGCTTTAGAAGTTTCCTTAAAGAATCACATCGTTTGTCTTGGCATGGAGTTGTGTAAGTACTAGCCATGAGTTTTTCCGAGACTGATAGTGAGAATCTAGATAAGGAAGAGATTTCCAGATTGTTCAGAACTGATAAAGGAGAAGCCAAAGCAAAGAGACACGGGAGAAAGAGAGAAAGAGATTTTGAGGTCTTGGAACACCCAAAGGCAGGACGAGAAAATTCCGAATTGGTCATTGTACCTTTCTAGACCAGGAATCCATCCTATAAAGGGGAGAAGGGCAAGAAGAAAAGACATAACATGTCTAGAATGCAAGTCTCTGAGTAGCCTGTACATGTAGAAGGGACACATGTTGACATTTGTCAGTTTATATATCCTCTGGTTGACCAGTCACTGTCATTAAGAGTACCTTTGAGGATAGGCTGAAGGGGACACCATTCTCCCCTAATTCCCTTAATGTTTACTTACATTTCCTGAAAGAAAAGGTGATTCATGTCACTTTTTTAAAAAAAACGTTTAAATTGTTGTTTTTGAATATGGTGATTACATTTTTAAAATATTACATGTTCATTGTTCACAAGAAATTTTTTTTTTTTTTTTGAGACAGGATCTTGATCTGTTGCCTGGGCTAGAGTGCAGTGGCATATAGCTCACTGCAACCTCAAACACCTGGGCTCAAGAGATCTTCCTGCCTCAGTCTCCTAAGTAGCTGGGACTACAGGCATGGTAGTGGCTAATTTTTCTATTTTTTGTAGAGATGTGGTCTCACTATGTTGCTCAAGCTGGTCTCAATCTCCTGGCTTCAAGTGATCCTCCCACCCTGGCCTCCCAAAGGGCTAAGATTACAGGTATGAGCCACTGTGCCCCACCCAGAAGAAATTTTTGATAGTTACTTGGCATAGGAAACTCCTGTGGCTTGCTCAAATAAAAGATGTGAGTTGAATTGCTTTGCATTACAAAGGTAAGAGGTATTTGATGTTTGAAGAGGGCAATTCTGGAGGGAGAATGGAACCAGAGAATCTGGACTCTGCCAGGGGAAGAGTAAGAAAATTCCTATCACCATGTGGCCCAAGAGGACTGGAGGACATAAAATGTTAAGGATTTCTTGAGTGAATCCTGTGTTCTGTACAATGTGACCCCCACCCCCCCACGCCAAATCTGAAGTAAAGATTTCAGTGCCCGCTGTGTTTGGGTTTCTCTCAGAAACAAGTGAAGGTACAAAGTTCTGTCTTCTGGTTACCAGTTACTGAAGGGCCGAAACAGATCGTGCACATGCTGACACAAATGCCAGGAAGCCCCTGGCTGATGTCTGGGTTAAATGTGTGTATACCCCACTTAGTTCTATTTCAACCCTGGCAAGCAGAGAATCCGACTGTTTTTCAAAATCATTACAAATCAATTAATGTTCTCATTTATTAGTGCTATGTTTGTTCAAAATGTAGAATATTCAAAACCTCCAGCATATGTATAATTGCTATTATTAATTGCTTTTCTAAAGTCAAAATTTAGCTGTCTTTGTCAGTGAAAAAATGCCAGACTTCAGAGAAGAAAGGGAAAAGAGATGGAGCAACCATGGAAATGTTAGTGCTTAAAAGCTGGAGGAGGAAAGAAAGAAAAGGCCCAGAAAATCTTGAGGGAATTAATTTGACCATTTTCCAGTTGAGCCTGGACAAGAAAGAATGGGGTGGGGAAAAAGCTGGGAACAGGATTTACACGATGGGAAGTCAGCTAGGAAAGGGGAGGTGAAGACCAAATGCTGTTTTTCCAGACTTTAAAGAGGGGCTTGGGTATGGAAGGGGCTGCTGCGAATTCGAGCTGTGCCCAGCCCAAGTGGCTTTCCTGATGAGAGTGGGGCAGCTTCAGGGAAGGACACCCTGAGAGGCTGGGTGAATAAAATGTTAGTGTAAAAGAAAAATGGTCCCAAACTTCTTCTGTAGCACAAACTTTTTGCTTAATGAAATCTATACCTACTTTAAGGAAGAGCTTCACATTCCTAAAAAAACATGCTGAAGTAGTTTTCTGATAAAATTTTATGGGGTTTAGACTTGTTTGGGGAAACTAATTATTTACCCCCATTGACTGTCATCTGTCAGCCAAGAGTTGAGTGAGTTTAACCATTCTTGTCCTTTTAGTTACTCTAAGGATGCTTAGGTAGCATTCTCTTTCTGTAGTGTTTCTAATCAGAGTAAATATTTAAATCGACCTCCTAGAGGCTTTCCTTGTATATTGTAATAAAACTTGACTAGAGACGTTTTTTGATCTAACATTAGAATCACTGAATAAACGCAATGTTCATATCATCTCAGATGTAGACAGATCATCTCAGATGTAGACAGGCTGATGTTAGTTAGTATTTCGCTAATGACAGAGATAACAACTACAAAATGAATGAATGCAAGAACCATCGCCATCAATGTGCTACTCGCCCCCAATATATTTCTGTAGCACTGTAGTGGACCCTGTGTTTTGTCACCAGATTCTCTATCAGCATGGAAGGACCTTGGCTCCAGGCTTCTGGGAGTGTCATCAGCTGCCTCAGGAATTGCCAGCTAAAGTCACTTTCCCTTTCCTGAGGGCTAGTCCTCAATCAGTGGCAGTTTGATGCAGGGCTATAAGGACCTGAACCCTTCACCCCATATTGGGACAATTCTAAAGGGCCATTTGAGTTCCAGATGTTTTCTGGGGCTCAGCTGAGTCTCTTGGTGAGACTGCATCCCAGCTCACCTTTTCCCTCTGCCTGTTTCCAACTCTTTTCCACCCCTGGTATTGATCCTGACAGCCTGAAGGAGCGGTTCTTACTAAAAGGAATGCCCAGGGACAGCCTTTTGCTTTTTGTTCCCAGAAATCTGGGTTCACAGGCTAATGGGGAAAGGAAATGTTGGAAGAGCTAGCGTGAATCAGAGAGAAAGAGAGACAGAGTGAGTCTCGAAACCTGGCATGGGAAGTAGGGTCGGATCGTGAGAATGAACTAAAGTTTAGCATGGGATTGTGAATTTATAAATTAGAGTATTCAAAACTCAAGTGTGTATAAGCAATGCCAAGACTGTTAAATAAGAAATGACAAAACTCTCCAATCTTTTCCTTCCTCTTGGAGATAATCAGAGCCATCTGTTCCACCATTTTTGAAGCCGCTTCAAAATAATTATATTCAGGTCTTACCTAAAATTATACTTTATTAAAAAAAAGATTTAAATGGAACTACACTCTCTACTGTTGGGTGTCACTTTGCTCATTCAACAGTATTTTATTTAATAAGATTTTATATCTATATGTGTCCTGCAACAGACTGAGTGCTAGGTCAACACTACAAGCTGGCTTTATAGGAGAAAGGAAAACTAAAGCAAAGAGAAAACAAGTGCGATTGTTTAAATTGTAAGGAACGACAGAATAAGAGGAAGCATTTGTGATTTAAGATATTTTTAGTCAGATTCCGTGCCTGCGTCTATGATGCCTCACTATTTACTACGTGCCAAATTAAACAATAACTTTCAGGCTTATAGCAGTCCCAGTATATGTGATTATTGCTATCTCAGCTGCAATCAGAGTTTGAATAGTCACCTTAAGGAAAGAAGAAAGCAGCAAATTTTACATTTTAATTGGGCAGAAGTAATATATCAATAAGCTAACACTTCAGCTGGGCTGAATTTGTCTGATCAACTCATTTCTACTTATACCCTATGCCAGTGGAGCAGAAGGTGCTTAATTGTGAAAAAAGGCAGAAGCCCCAGGTACTTTCATTGTTATATATTTACTCCTCACAATTCAATCCTCATAAACCTACAGGGAAGGTAGTCGCATAGCATTTTTCAGATGGAAAAATTGAGACTAGCCTCAGAGCCAGACAAGGGCCAAGGAGAGCCAAGGCAAAGCAGAGGCTCAGTTGTCCCCCCGGGACACCTCAGGTATGGATCACTCAAGGTAACAACTGGATCCATAAAGATAGGGGCAAGAGTGAACAGGTGTAGTGAAGGGTTAGTGAAAGAAAACTCTAAGGAAGGCAAGATGGTACAGTGAGAAGAGGGGGCAACTTCACAGCTGGACAAAGGAGCTGAATGACCATGGGTGTCCTAGAACTCTTTGAGTCTTGGTTTCTTTTATGTAAAAAGGAAGGATAATAATATCTACATCAGAGATTGGTTTTGAAGATGAGATGAAACAATGTATGCAGAACACGTATCCACATTCTTTTCTTCTTCCTCTCTTCTTTCCCTCCTCTACTTCATAATTTTGCCCAGGGGTGGTCTTAATTCTAACAGAAGGTAAGAGGAAATCAAAGTTACTTACAATAAAACTCATGGGAAGGGGAGAAAGATAACGTTAATCACTCTTTTTAGTTGTAGAGGGTTGGGCTTTGATATGATTCAAAACCTAATCTGTATTTTATGTCAAAAGTTGACAGGACCTTTCGGGGTTGGGCACTCAACTCTGATTTTAGGGACTTCCTGATATTGGAAACAGAATGTGCGAAATTTCACTTTGCCATTTTCCATAGTGGTGCTTTCAAATGTTTCCCAACAACTAATCTACCCTTTTGCCAGCACATCATTTGCTTCCCAGGGACTCACAAAATTGAAGCCATATGGGTGTATGTTCTTAAATTTCCCCATTGTCATGACACAATTTTGTATTGACTAATCCTTTTCCTTTCTTTTGTCCAATATTAATGCTTTTAGTCCTCTTCATCTCAGCTTTTTGAAGGAAGTGACATCTCATTCATTTTTGATAGGTCCAATAGGCCAAGGATAGTGCCATGGATGTAGTTTGCACTTAACAAAAGTTGTTGACTAAATAGGTGGACTCGAAGGTTTCAATCCAGTATATCGGTACTTTCAAGGTCTGGGTAGGAGAATTAGTGTGTACATGTTGAAATGCCAGGGGAAACAGTCAGGTTTTGGTGACCTACAAATAGGCTTTTGAGAATCCAAAGGGAAGACCTGGAAGGAAACAAAGGCAGTGTTCAAGCCCTAATACTAGATTAGAGAGAAAAACAGAGAAACATGGTAGATGAGGGTCACCTGGGTTGGCAGAGTGAGCCACTGGAGTATGAACTGTTACCCTCTGCCTTTACTTTCTCTGCTTTTTCTTCTGCTTTTGCTTCTTTCTCTTTCTCGGTGTGTTTCATAATCAGTATTTTCTGCAGAGAGATGATACGATTAGGACAGTCATCATCTAATACTGAAGATATTTCCATATCTGGACACCTCAAGGTCTAAAGGCCCAGCCATGATGACTCTCCAAGGTTTGACTTTTGAGCCTGGTCTAACCGGTGTGGCCAAGGTACCCAAGACACTATTTGTGGTAGCCAATGTTGAAGGAACTGTGGCTGATTTCTGAAGGGTACTAGCTAGAATTTTATAGTTGCTATACCTGCATCCTGTATATATCTTTGTGTTGGAATTAAGCTATGTTTGGCAGATTTAGCAAATAAAAATACAGAATTTCCAGTTATATTTGAATTTCAGACATACAACAAATAATATTGGATACAATATTTGGGACATACTCATATGTGCTAAGATGGTGCTTGAGCTGCAGGCGCAGTGTCCACACTCTAGCCACAGAAAAGGGAGAAGAGGCAAAGGGTCTGTCCATTCCTGTTCAGGGCACTTTGCTGCCATCACAGCGTATACTCAGCCTACTGATGAGAACTTAGTCACACGGCCACATCTAACTAGAAGGGAGGCTGGGAAAGCTGTCTTTATGATGGACAGTCATGTGCTTAGTCAAAAACTAAGACTCTGTTCATGAGGAGGAAAGGGTGAGTGGATATGGAGGGTCCACGAGCCATCTGTATTAGAGAGGTGATGGTGATAAGGGCATATTTTGGAGATCAAACAGAATTGAACTTGTTTGAATATAATGATGCTGATAACGAATCACAAAAGTAAGAGAGGAATAAGAGATATCCCTAGATTTTTTTTTTAGCCAGGTTAATTTATAGAATGTAGGTCACATTTAGCAAAAATGGAAAACCCAAGAGAAACATATTTAAAATTTATTGCGTGTCTATAATAAAGCGACCTAAGTATGGTACTATACCGATACCACAGGAATGTGACACTTGCTAACCAAATCTAGTTGATGGCTGTAGGCTTTCTCTTCCCACTTCCCTAAGGCAGTGTGATTAATCACAGGTCTTTGCTGTTATTAATGTGATGAAATAATATCTTTAGTATGGTGACTGGAAAATAATAAATGTTCAATAAATAGAGTAAATGCTTAGTATTTTTAACTGTATTTTCAAACAAAAGAGTCATCTAGAAGAGATCGACTGGAAAACAACAGTATAAAGATTGAGACTTCTTGTGAAAATCAGTGAGCTGCTTTCCACAGTGGTTACAGAAATCCGTGGCACAGATACCATCCTGCAAACTGGCCTACTGGCCAGGGAGTGATGGAAAACACTCCATTTGCTTTCCCTTAGAGAGACAGGGTGGCTGTTGGTACCCTGCACTCTTTTGGACTTCCTGGAAAATGGAGGGTACAAAACGAGGAAGGTGAGGCCACAGAAAGACCCTGGAATAGAACATTATGACAAAGATGCTCCTAAACATTAAGCTTCTGGTGCTAGCTAGTAACACAGCAGTAATTCAGTAGCAAAGCTTCTAATTCCATGATCTCAATGCCAGGGTGGCAGGTCAGGGAAGTGGGGTGGTAGAAAGTGGGTGCAGACAAGGTTGTCTAAGGGATGGTTCCTGCCTTTTACAGTAGGAAAATATGATACGGGTCAAAGGCAGTAACAGAGTGCTAGAAGTGATAACCATGCAGGCCCTTGGGCTCTCTATGCAATAGATGACAAGATGATAAGAGGCGGAAGGGGAGTCACAGGCAAGCCTTTATTGGGGCTTATGCTGGCGCATAAGGGAGACAGCACAAAGGATATAGGCTTCAGGCTGGCTCCCCAGGGGAATTCAGGGAGAGTTTACAAGAGGCTTAGGTGGGAAAAAGGTGCCACACTGTGTAGGCAATGTAGGGGTGGAGATTTTCTTGTGGCTACCATAGTAGTTTTATTATATGCTTCTTCATGCATTGCACTTGTCATTAGCAAGTTAAATCTCCACCCCTGGGTGGGATTTTTAGCATTACAGTGAGATTATAATGAGGGAAAAGTCAGGGTAAGATCAGTGTGGGGGTCTCTTCTGGATTGAGGTGGTTGAATCCAGATAGGTCTGGTTCTTTTGCAGCCGGGTGCTTTGTCAGCCTGCGTTTACTTTAGCAGCTCTGAAAAACATTACTGGCAAGGTTATAATGCCCATGTTGCCTTCCGTGGTCGGGCGTGAGGCCCTGAGTCCTGTCCCTATTCGGTCTCAGATGTCTAGGGGAGGAAAAATTAATTACAAAAGTAGTTTGGGATAATTACTAGAAGGAAGTGGAATTTGAGCTGGGCTTTGCGAAGTAGGTAGAATTTCAGCATGTAGAGAGGACGATTTTTCAGGCAGAGACAACACGGTAAACAAGTGTGAACAGGCTAAATGTGTAGGACAGAGTGACTCAAGCTTTAGAGTTTACGGAACTGTACTAGCCAGGGGAGCAGGGCAATGGAGGCAAATTGGGGGGGGGGGCATCTCTTGGCGGGTGGAAGATTTCCGACTTTATCACAAAAGCAAACATTAAGAGTTTTGAACAAAGTAACAAGCAGGATAGGTCTGTGTTTTAGGGAGGTGGCAATGGGGGCGATAGACTGAAAGGGTCAAAGATCAGAGGTGTGGAGGCCAATTTTGAACCTGTCTTAGTAGTCCAGAGAAGTCTGGCTCTCTTCCTGGGCTGTGACCCTCACAGGACTTCTGAAGGATCACAGCCCAGGTCTCCGCATCTCCGGCCTCTGGCACCAGCGTTTGCACACAGTAGGCCCTCAACAAAAACAAACGTGTCAATAAATACGATGCAGGGGGGATGGGTGGGGAAGGGGGTGGAGGTAGCCCACTCCGTTCTGCCGCCAGCCGGGCTCCCTGGGTCCTGCCTAAGAGATCGCCAGTGCCAGAGCGCGGGCACCGTCCCAATGCTCTTCAGGGACAGGCAGGTCCCTCCTCCCGCGGAGCGCGGCTAACTGCTGAGGAACCCAAGGGGCTTCCTTCCAACTCAGAAGTGAAATCCCCTTCCCCCAGGCCTCTAGGGGCTGATGCTCGGGAAATGCTAACCCCTTCCCCCTCCCTCCCCCCTTTGGCCCTTCTTCCTGCCCTAGAAGAACTAAGGCGCTGTTTTCCAGAAGCTGCCGGGCCGGAGGCCCTGGTGGAGAAGGGCGGGGCGCGAGGTTAGGGGGCGGGGGCCGGGAGGCGGGGAGAGGGGAGTCCACGAACTTTGTGACTCAGCCTCGGGGACCCGCAGTGGCATTCCTGTCTGCGCCGCGGGCAGGCCAGCCTCTCTGGCCCCGGAGGAGGGGGCGCCGCCGAGAGAGAAGAAGCTGCCGCAGGCTGCAGAGTCGCCGACTGCGCCGCTCGCAGGGAGACCCCGAGCTGCTTACACGGCCTCGCGCGCACCGGAGGGCGGGAGACGGGTCCACGGGCATGGGCCGCTTCTCGCTGGAGCCGTTCAGCCTTCCCGGCCTGGCCCTGGCCACGGCCCTGCTGCTCCTGGCCCTGTGCCTGCGCGCCCGGCGCACCAGGTAAGCGCCCCGACCGCCGGGCCACGCATGCGCCCTGGGCCCCGCGGGCCACGCGCGACCCAGATGGCGAAGGGAGTCCCCTCCATGATTTCCAAGACAGAACTTGCTGCGGGGCACTGGCTTCCTTTGGGGCCATGTGTAATAACAAAGGCTTCCTCTGTCTCTTTCCCATACATACGCATACATATTAAAGCTTTGGGACCCGAATTCGATTTGCTGCTCCAGCATAAGTTGCAATAAGCCCTAGGTCTGCGGTATGCATTATACATCACGCATGGCTTCCGCACACGCACATTTTTATGCCTTGTTACTGTGAGTTGATGCTTTATAGCCTAGAATTCATAGAACATTTCGGAAGAGGAATTTTCTTCCATTTCATCAGTTAAAAGAGAAATGTTCAAGCAAATGCCGGTGCATGGTGTGAACAATAACTCCGGGTGCCTCTCTGGGCCTCAGTTTCCCTCGCTGTACCTCATTTGGAAAAATGAAATGATAACACCTCATCAGATTTTTGTGACTACTAAATGAGTTAATACAGTGTATTTTATGCAGTTGCTCTATTATTTTTATCAGGACAAAACAAAACACACAACAGTAACAAAACCTAGAATTGTGTCACTTATTTATCTGATTTGAAATGTGGAAGCGGAAACAAAAGTTCAATAAAATCATTCACTGTGAATTTACTCTATTC
Organism: Indri indri; assembly: GCA_004363605.1. Lineage (NCBI taxonomy): Eukaryota > Metazoa > Chordata > Mammalia > Primates > Indriidae > Indri > Indri indri. Next base: position 232,957 of record RJWJ010000350.1, on the reverse strand, counting down.
TTCTTTTCTTTCTGGGTCATTTTTTTTCATACTACTGTGATCTTTGTGGCGTTTGAAAACCAGATAAGTTTTGTTGGGTGATAATTGCTACTTTATATATATCTATATCTATGTATCTATACACACATATATATATCAATATATACATGTATATATGTATGTGATACAGGTTGTTTCTCAGTAGCTGTGAGGGAAATGAAACTTTTGTACTGATAGAAAGTCTGTGGACATTTCTAGAATGCCCATGGATGAATACTCTAGATCGGAGTATTTGCTTTTCTTCCCATGTGAGTTTTCAGAGATCTTCTGGAATATGTACTCTCCCAGGTTGTCATTGGAAAAATGGCTGTGCTTTTGCTTTAGAGCCTAAGGTGAGGATTTAGGACACTAAAACTTCAGTTTTATACAATCCTAAGTAGGTTCTTCCTTCTCTATTCACGATGTCAGTGAAAGCCAGTTAAGATGTGTTTCTAGGTATGTCTTTTAAGAAAGATGGTAGACAAGAAGGCTATTTGTTCTATTCCCACTTTGCATGCAGGGCAGGAACAGACAAGCTGACTAGGGCATTCTGGATCGGTGAAGGTAATTGGGGTGAAAATGCGGAACTTGGGAGGACAGTCAGGAAGGCAAAGGGGCAAGGTAGGCTTTCTCTTCCAGCATTCTGAGAATAGGCTGAACTTTCTCTGTGTCATTAAAAATTATTTTACTGAGGTATTCATGCCATCAGTCGACAATTTCTCATACCAGGAAGACTATTTAATGCTGCAAATCTAAAGAAGTTTGTACTGTATTTCAGGGTATGCAAGATAGCTTTATTTGTTCCAGTACAAAGAGTCATGTTCTTCATTGCTGCTATTTCTAGTATGTACTTTAATGCTCTAGGAAAATGCTCTTTCTGATATCACCTCTAAGAGGTGAAATTATAGTTAAGAGTCCCTTATTATTTACTTATTTTTTGAGATAGGATCTCACTCGGTCTCCTGGGCTAGAGTGCAGTGGGCTCATCATAGCTCACTGCAACCTCAAACTCCTGGGCTCGAGTGATCCTCCTGCCTCAGCCTCCCAGGTAGCTGGGACTGCAGGCACACACCACCATGCTGGCTAATTTTTCTATTTTTTGTAGAGATGGGGTTTTGCTCTTGCTTAGGCTAGTCTTGAACTCCTGACCTCAAGCAGTTCTTCTGCCTTGGCCGCCCAAAGTGCTAAGATTATAGGCATGAGACACCACGCCCAGCCTCTTATATAAATTCTTACGTATACTGTGTTGCAGCTTGCATTTTCCACTTGACAATACATTTTAGACACTTTTCTATGTCAATTTATAGAAATCATAATTGAAAATGATTGTATAAATATACACCACATGCACACACAAAACATCTTCGAGCTTTTGTGGAAATATTTATGTAGGATGGTGGAGTTGTCAAAATGTATGTGTGCTTTACATTTTAATAGATGGTGCCAAACTACTCTAAGTCCCAATTTATGTTACTACTAATGATCTATGCAAGTGCCAATTTTTCCACATCCTGCCAATACTGGTATTATAAATCATTTTAATTTTGCCAATCTGATAAATAAAGAAAATAGAGCTTCATTTTTATCCCAATTTTTATTTATTTACTTCCTATGGAGTTTGGATGTCTTTAAAAAATAATTGGCTCTTTGTTTCTTCTGTAACTTGTTTATTTTTGCCTTTTCTATTTAATTATTAATAACTCTTGTATAGTAGACATTTTCATACTCTTTTATGCCTCCTACAATTGTTTTTATTATTATAAATTTGTATTTATTTAAGAGTTACTGGATATATGTCCTTGCTTAGAAAGCCCTTCAACTGTTCAACATGATAAAAATATTCAGCACTGTTTTCTACCATCATCAACTTATTTTAGAGAGATTTTACACATATATAGATTACATTTTTATTCTCACTCAATTTTTATCTTTTGAACAATTATGTCTAAAAAAGTTTATAATATTGCATATTATAGGAATACTGGATGTTCCAAAGTAAAAATTTAAATATTACCTATAGAATATGTGAAATTAAAAAAAAAAAAACAGGTAAAAACAAGCCCAGAGGTCATTTGTTGCCTTTAGACACTTATCATCAATTCTACCTCTTTTGGCTACAGCACTTTGATTTCCTTTTGTGAAATTGTCTTTTTTCCTGTTGGATAGGACCTGATGAGACTGTCAACCACAGAAGCCATCTCTCAAGAGAGATGACAGTGGCTTGGCCTAGGATTGTAACTGTGGGATTGATGGGAAGTGGTTAGAATCACTATATATTTTTGGCAGTAGAATCAAGAGGATTTACTAATGGATTGAACATGGTGTGTGAGGGAGAGAGGAATCAAGAATAAAGCTTAGGTGTTTGGGCATTTTTTTCTTTTATTTTTTTGTTTTTGTTTTTTATCTGATCATCAGGGTAGATGGTGATGCCATTTCCTGAGATAGGAAAGGTTTTGGGGAATGGAGGAGATCAATAATTCTGTTGGGCAGTGAGGTGTGTGTTTCTGGTGCTCGGGAGGGACGGGTGAGGTCCAGGCAGGATGCATAATTATGAAAGCTACAGGTGTGAAAATGACAGATGAAGCCCAGGTAGTTGAGGTCTCTGATGAAAGAGTTTGATGGGGAAGAGGAGGGCCTGGGCTACTCTCCTTATTGAAAATGAGTCTGGCAGAGGGAGGGGAACCAGCAAAGGAGACTGAGAAGAAGGAGGAACCAATGTGAGTGGAAGACTACTAAGTGAATGTGGTGTCCCAGGAGATATATAGGGACATCTTTCGACAAGTAGGGTAGTCATCCATGTCAAATGCTGCTGAGCAATCTAGTTTTTTGAGGACAAAGGAATGACCATCAGAGTCAAAAAGATGCAGAACAGATAAGAGCTATGCAGGGGGATGGTGAGCATGAAAGCCTGTTCGAAGTGGATTGGGATGCTGTCCTACACTCTGAGATCTTATATCTGCTAATAGCTTCTAAGAGTTTTATATTCAAGTTACAGTGCAATTTATATTTCATATCCTTTGAGGCAATGATTCCAGTAATTTTATTTAAAAGAATTTACTCTGGTGAAATAATCACAAAGGTCCTTAAAGATTTAACAATAGCAGTGCTTATTAGCTTGTAATAGTGAAAAATTGGAGGAAATAAGCTAAATTCAAATAAAATTTATGGGCATAAAGAAATTCTAGCATAACCAAATAATAGAAAAGGATATAGCCATAAAAAATACAATGTAGAATATATGAAGCCATGAAAAGCCATATTCAAGATGTATTATGTGAAAAAAAATTACAAAAGAGATACATTCACATGTAGCGTTCACATACCCTCCAGATAGTGAATGCTAGAAACACACCTGTAATTGAAAAAGTTGGGTTTATTGCATATTGCAATGAGGGAGAACACACACCATTCAATAAAAGAGTGTTAGAACAGACTTGTGGCAGGATTTGGGTTTGTGTCATATGATTTTAGGGAGGGTTTAAGGAAGCCAGATTTTGCTGGCTGTAAGATACTGTCAAAAAGTGGGGCTAGTCTATGATTTGGTATCTTAATAAAACTCATCTACAAGGCAGGAGGAATAGATTGAGGTTAAATCTGTGATTGGAAAAGAAGCAACAGACATTATTATTAGCCAGTGTTGGGGCATATTTGGTCATTTCATTGTTTGGACACTGTCCATGATTTTGTCATTATTCGGACATGATTATGGATTGATCATGTTTTTGTTGTGATCCATCATGGTCACAGAGTATGTTTGTTTGATGTTAATTTTTTGTGCAAATTTAAAAAACTAAATTTTTTAAAATTTTTATGTCCAGTAGAAGAACACATCCTAGCTGTGAGTTTCAGGCCAGCTCTTTGATATCAGGGGCTGCTTTTATCTTTCTCAAGCAAATTTTCTCACCAGTCACTCACACCACAAGGTAAATGAACTTCAGCTCACATTGGTATTTTTAGGGCAATCTCCTAGGGTGCTATGGCTGCTTTATTACTATTGATTTTCAAGTTTACCTTTAGATTGAGGTAATATCTCCTTATTGTTTTGTTCAGCTGATTCAGAAACACTGATCCTGAACGTCAGGTATGGCCTTGGCCTAGAGGGTCAAACATTGGAAATTAGAAAGGATGGGAGTTGGCATCTTGTAGGCTTAATGCCATTCTGAGGTTTGGTGATGACATGTTTGTGTGACTAGGCCTTCTCACTTTACATTCCTCATGTGCTTTGATTCTCACATCTACCTAGTAGCTGTCATTTCCATTTTCCAGTTAAGGAAGGTGACTCAGATAGGTTATGTTAACTGTTCGGTGGTCACACCGTTCATGGACCCTGTGAATCATTTCCCAAGACGGGGATTGTCTCTGAGAAAATCTGGGGAATGACATGTGTTGAGGCATCCTCTTCAGGGTTCAGTCTTTGAGATCTTTTTCTAGTTGAAGCCTTTCCTCATCCAGCGCAGGTTCAGTTGTGTTCTCAGATGGAGATGTGGATTTTTTCAAACATCTAGAATGGTGATTCACCACCTACACAGGCAGTGAGTCATCTTGGCTCTGGATTACCTGGAAGTAGGGGGTTTCTCAAGCTAGAGATGTGGGGATGGATGATTCTTTGTAGTGGGGGCTGTCCCGTGCAGTAGAATATTTAGCAGCATTCTTGGCCTCTACCCACTAGATGTCAGTAGCACCCCCTCATGACAATAAAACATGTCCCCAGATATCGTCAAATGTTCCTGGATTGGGGCAGGGCCGAGAATCACCCAGTTTTGAGAACCACTGCATTAAAGAATTGGAGGGTATGCCTATGGTTGTCTTCTATGTGCAAAGTCTTGCTTGTAGTTAAAAAGAAAGTCCAACTTTGAATTAGGTATGATTTCAACACCAGATAGTAAAACATTGAGACTTTTCTCCCCTTGTCAACATCTTGAATATGAATGAGTGGTTTTTTTACTTATAACGTTGAATATTCTCGAAAGTTCTCTTGATTGAAAAACAAAAAAAGTTCTCTTGATTGATATTTTAAAAAAGTACTCGTGAGCACATAAAAATTTCAATCTTTATGGTTATGAATCATTTTTTTTTGTTTTTACATAAACTCTTTTTTCTTAGAGCAGTTTTACGTTTACCAAAAACTTGAGTGTAAAGTTCCCCATATAGTAAGCCCTTACTTAACCTCGTCAATAGGTTCTTGGGTGGAAACTGCAACTTTAAGCAAAATGCTGTGTAATGAATAGGGTAATTGGTATAAATAAGAGTTAAAGTCCTATGGCATATTTCTGGTCACAAAAACATCACCAAACCTATAAATAAAGACCAAAACACTTCTAATATTAAATATCAAAATAAATATGAGCCATACATACATTTAAGAAAGGTAGGCCAAGGTGGGAGGATTGCTTGAGGTCAGGAATTCGAAACCAGCCTGAGCAAGAGCGAGACCCCATCTCTGCTAAATATAGGAAAAATTAGCCAGGTGTGGTGGCATGCATCTGTAGCCCTAGCTACTGGGGAGGCTGAGACAGGAGGATCGCTTGAGCCCAGGAGTTGGAGGTTGCAGTGAGCTATGATCACACTACTACGCTCTAGCTCTGGTAACAGAGGGAGACTCCATCTAAAAAAAAAAAATAAAAAAGAATAAAAACAAGTCAGGTCGTTATTTACCCAGTTATTCCAGTTCAGGGTTGCAGCTGGCCTCAGTCTATCCCAGCAACTCTGTATGCAAGACCAGGTGACCATGGACAAGGCACTGTTCCATCAAGGGTGCACTCACTCACACTTATTCAGATGGGTACAGTTCAGACATGCCAATGAACCTAACGTGCACACCTTTGGGATGTCATAGGAAACCAGATTACCTGGAGAAAACCCACGCAGACATGGGGAGAACATGTGAACTCCACAAAGACATGAATCCCTGCTGGGAATAGATTTTTTTTCTCATCAAAGTTATGACAAAACGACATTGAACAAAAAAACGACATTATTCCAGGACCTGTTGTACTCCCTTCGCCAGCCCCTCAACACCAATTCTCCTATCACTAACTTCTCGTATTAGTGTGGTATATTTGCTATAATTGATGAGCCAATATAGATACATTATTATTAGCTAAAGTTCGTAGCTTACATGAGGGTCCATTGTTTGTGTTTTACATTCTGTGTGTTTTGACAAATACATAATGACATGTATCCATCACTATAGCATCATTCAGAATAGTTCTGTGGCCTGAAAAATCCTCTGTCCTCTGCCTCTTTATCCCTCTCTCTTACCTAACTCCTGGCAACCACTGAACTTTTTGCTGTCTCCCTAGTTTGCCTTCTCCAAAATGGCATATACCTGGAATCACGCCGTGTGGAGCCTTTTCACGTCGGCTCCTTTCACTCAGCAATATGCATTTAAGGTTTCTCCATGTTTTTTCATGGCTCGATAGCTAATTTTTTTTTATCACTCAGTAATTTTGGATTATATAGATGTACCACAGTTTGTTCATTGACCTATTGAAGGACATCTTGGTGGCTTCCAAGTTTTGGCAATTATGAATAAAGCTTCTATAAACATTTATGTGCAGCTGTTTTTGTGAATTTAAGTTATGAACTCATTTGGGTAAATACCAATGAGCAGCATTACTGAATCATATAGTAAGAGTATGTTTAGTTTTGTTAAAAAACTGCCAAACTGTCTTCCTAAATGACTGTAACATTTTTGAGTCCCACCAGCAGTGAATGAGAGTTCCTGTTTTTCTACACCCTTGCCAGCATTTAGTGTTGTCAGTGTTTTGGATTTTAGCTATACTTAGAGGTATGTAGGGATGTCTTATTGTTCTTTTAATTTGCAACTCTCTGATCATATAGGATGTGTGGTATCTTTTCATATGCTTGCTTGCCCTTCATATATCTTCTTTGGTTATGTTTCTGTTTAGGTCTTTTGCCCATTTTTAAAATTAGGTCGTTTTCTTATTGTTGACTTTTAAGAGTTCTTTGTATATTTTTGGATACCAGTCCTTTATCAGACATCTGTTTTGAAAATATTTTCTTCCAGTCTGTGGCTTGTATTTTCATTCTCCTAACAGTGTGTTTGCAGAATAGAAATTTTGAATTTTGATCAGGTCCGACTTCAATTTTTTTCTTTTATGGGTAATGCTCTTGGTGTTGTATCTAAGCTGCCATTGCCACATTTTTTTCACCTTTTTTTTCCTTCAAGTGTTTTCCTGCTTCCTTCTGACCTTCTTATTAGCAACTGAGGTTTTGTACAACTGTTGAAAATCAATGTGATTCAGTTCAGAGTTATATTTACGTATTATTCTGATGACAGGCAGCTTCATATAGTTTCAGGAGTACGAGGCATCTCTGGTTTTGAATCCAGCTCCGTCTCTTACTCATTTTGTGATCCTGAACAAATTATTTAATCTCTTTGAACCATAATACATCAAATACCTGCCATACAAGGTACACACTAGATGATTGATACGTGGCAGTTGTTATACTAAGACTCTTCTTGAAGAACCAAGGAATCCAAAGAACCCTACTGCTGTTATTTAATAGCCATTGAGACTCTAATCAAATGTTTGCTAGAGATACCAAGTGGCAAAAGGTAAACTGAAAAATATCTCCTATCAGTGTTTCTCAACTAGTGGAAGTGCTATCATTGTGGAGTACAGCAGCAGAATGTATAAGTTATAGAATTTTCAAAGAACTTATTAAGTATTTGTTCTTTTTTGCTTTTCTTCTGAGTCCTGCTGTCTCTTCCTACCTGCACTACCATGCTATTCAGCATAATGAAAGTAATCTTGGGTCATAGTAAATCATTTCCACTAGGAAACAACTTTGAGGCACTTCTATTTGCCTATTGTATTTACAAGGGATGTTCTATTGCAGTGCTTCTCAAACTAGCTGTGATGAAAGACTAGTTGTTTTTTGTTTTAATTTGCATCTGTCAAGGACTGATAGTTTGGTAAATTTACAAAAAAGAATTCATAAAATAAAATTTTAAAAGTGATACAAACCCAAGGGTGTTTTTCTTTATTATTAGATTCAACAGACATAAAATTGTTCTGTCGAATTGGTCTGAAAGGTTCTAAATGTTTACCCTCTGGCTTTGCATTTATCTCTTTGCAGACTGGTGATAAGGACACTGTCTGTGGCTTGCACTAGTCAGGACTACACTTTTGAGTAACACTGATCTTCTGAACTGTTATCCAGGCCTCATTTCTCTCAGCAATATGTATTTTTTAATTTCAGAATATTACAGGGGTACACACGTTTTGGTTACATAATTTGCTTTTGTACAGTTTGAGTCAAAGTTGTAAGTGTGCCCTTCACCCAGTTAGCGTGCATCGTACCTGTTAGGTGTGAATTTACCCATCCCCTCCTTCCCCCTCCCACCTGCTTGATTTCCTTAGAGTTGTTGAGTTTTACTTCCACATGTGCATGTAAGTGTTGATTGATTAGTTCCAATTTAGTATTGAGTACATGTGTGTTTGTTTTTCCATTCTTGCAAAATGGAAAAGAATGGTCTCCAGTTCCATCCAGTTTGTTACAAAAGATATTAGATCATCATTTTTTTTGTGGCTGAGTAGTGCTTCAGGGTATACATATATCACATTTTATTAATCCACTCTTGTATCAGTGGGCACTTGGGTTGTTTCCATATCTTTGCGATTGTGAATTGTGCTGCTATAAACATTCGAGAGCAAGTGTCTTTTTTATAAAATCTGAGCAAAGTTTTATTTGGAAGCAGGAGTGATCTTGCTGTTTGTAACTGAGGGCATGAAGTTTCAAATGTGGGAATGCCACGAGCAATCTGGATTTGAAAGCTTAGAGCACAGTCAGCTTGCATATTATTAGGTTTCCCTGGCACTAACCAGAGACACTGTTTTCCTTATAGTGATGTGGGTTTCCTTCCTCCTTTCATCCCTTTTTCCCAACACACATATCCTCATACCCCCAAAATGCTATAATTGGTAACAAATAAGATTAAAATGCTATTTAGATAAATTTTAGTCAAAGTCAAAATTCTGTGATTTTTTTTTTTGAATGGTAAGATGTTGAGGTTATGTAGATAATGAGTTGTTTTCAAATGCTGATTTGTTCACACCACTGTATCACATAAGTCAATTATTCCTCTTTCTAATTACTTAATTACTCCCAAGCAAGACCCATGGTGCTCTAGACCCCTCACATTGTTACCGCTGTCTAGGGAGTGAGGAGAACCGGGCTGCCATCATTAGTGGATGTTTTTCTTGTTTATTCCCCTTTTCTCATCATAAAATACAGGAAAAGGATGTAGACAGCTGAGAGCAAAGACATTTTCTACTCAAGAGTATACAGAACTTAACAGGTAGATTTTTGTGTTTTTCAGAAGACGTGACAGGGAGATCTCCAGGCACATTTGTGCTTCTTGATTCGTTGCTGATTAGTTTGCCCACTGTGTGCTGCACTTTCCCTTATACAGCCCAGAGTTTGGATTGGTCCTGTTACCATTTAAGACAGATTTCTGGCTTACTTCATTGTTTTATTTTGTAACTTAAAAAAAAAAATGGTCCTAAGAGAATATTCTTGTTGTATAATTTAAAAAAATGAGAACTCTGAAAACAAACCATTTGCTATTTATTTTATGCGTCACGCAAAGTAACCATGTAATGGGTCATGGGATATTCAGGACTGGTAATAGAATCAACGGAGGATTGCTCAATTCTGTAATCACAGTATTTACTGATATTAGCAAATCATAGATTTACTGATAAATCCAGGCTGTCCCTTTGAACGTGTCATCTGTTTGACATAGCAGAAAATCAATTCAGAAGTTACGTTGCATTAGCGTATATCTCTTATCTCTCTCAGAATAAAATCTTGGAGTGTTCACCTAGGAATGTGGGGCACTGTTTTGGTCCATTTGGGCTACTCTAACAAATACCATAGACTGGGTGGATTATAAACATCAAAAATTTATTTTTCACAGTTACGGAGGATGGAAATTCCAAGATCAAGGTGCCAGCAGGTGTGGTGTCTGGTGAGGACCCATTCCTCATGGATGATGTCTTCACACTGTGTCTCATGTGGTGAAGGGGCAAAGACCTCTTGGGCCTCTTTTTAAGGGTACTATCCCATTTATGAGGGCTCTGCCCTAACAACCTAATTACTTTCCAAAGGTCTTACCTTCTATTACCATCACTTTTGGGGGATAGGGTTCAATACATGAATTTAGGGAGGATGCAGACATGCAGACCATAGCTGGTGATATGTGTATGTGAGGTCATCTGTGGCTCAGTCTTTCCCAGCACTGGGACCTTCTTGCAGAAGGCAGCGTGGTGTAAGGCAAAGAGCATGGCTATGAAGCTAAAGTGAACCTGGATCCAAAATTCAGCTCCATCCCAATACGACAGTGACTTTTGAGAGGACGGTATGGGAAGACAGTAATGAGCAGTGTTGAGGCCCTACTAGGTGCCAAGTTCTGTGCCTAGATATTTCGCATATATTGTCTCATTTTATCCTTACTCCTGTTCAAGAGATAACTGTTATTGAGGAATTTCCAAAGGAAGAGACTAAAATAATAAGATATTAATTAATTGGCCTAAGGTACAGTGCTACTCAGGGATAGAACGGGGTTTTTGGTTCTAGATCCATTAGAACCATGATAGACAGAATAAAGCTGTCTCAACCCCAGAGATTCCACATCTGAATCTCTGGAACCTGTGAATATGTTAGGTTACATGGCCAAGGGGAATTAAGGTTGCAGAAGGAGTGAAGGTTGCTAATTAGCTAGCCCTAAAATAGGGGACCATCTTGGATTATTTGGGTGAGTTCGATGGAGTCCAAAGGGTCATTAAAACTGGAAGCAGGGGCAGAAAAGGAGGTCAGAGTGATGTGATGTGAGAAAGACTCAACTTTTGCTGGCTTTGAAGATGGATGGAAGAGGAAGGAGTCCCTGAGTCAAAGAATGCGGGCAGCCTGTACAGGCTGGAAATGCCAAGGAAACGTATTCCCCCCGGAGCCCCCTGAAAGGAACATAGCCAAACATGCCCTGCCAGCACCATGATTTTGGCCCAGTGAGACCCATTTTGGTCTTCTGGCCCACAGAACTGTGTGTTATTATCTGTGTTATTTAAGTCACTAAATTTGGGATGATTTGTTACAGCCTTCATAGAAAACTGGCGTAATAGCCATGTCTCCCATGTTCTTTACATTTACGACAGAGCCGCTTTCAGGAGGGTTCAGAGGGTGAGAAAGATTGGGAGACGGGGCCTTGGCTGACTTTGCTGGTTGCTCTTGAGGAGCAGGATGGAAAGGGAACATTCTAAATTGTGCCTTCGTCCCTGTGCTAACACATAGTAGCTTGAGAATTTGGGGTCCAAGTTTAGGACCACAGGTTATCATGGGCTATTTATCAATGTCTCTCTTCCTTATCCATCAATTCACAAGTAAGTTTTGAATGTTTGTTATGTATCTAGCGACTCCACGACTTTTTGAAATGTTTTTGAAAATAAGCATCAGGTTGTGGGTATTGAGGCCCAGATGTGCTTTGTTCTGGAGATTTCTCCTGGCACTGACATAGTGTGTACACCTGCTGGTAGCTGCCTGCGGCCTGCAGGAGAAAGCTGGGCATGACCTTGAGGGTTTGAAAGGATATAAGAAAATGGGAGCTGTACTTCACCGATTTCCCAAAAATAATAGAGCAGAGGGAGCATCAGCTGTAGAGGAAAGATTAACAGCTTCTTGCAGGAGAATGTTTTTGTGCTTTATACAAAGTAAAATTGCATTGAAACTACTCCAGGTTACTGTTCTGTGAAAGGCAAAGGACAAAATTATAGAAAGCTACTTTGCTGAATAAGAGAAGATGACATCTATTATATCATGCATTTTTATAGATGAATTGCTCATTTTTATGAGTTTGGCATTTTTTTCAACATAGAATTATTTGGGATGGGATCTTTTTTTTTCCTATAGGAAAGTGGAAAGGATTAATTAAGTTTATAATTGCTTAATATAAAAATTAATAGAAATTTTAACAAAAGTGCAGTCATAACAGAATTTAAATTCATTGTCATTTCTCCTCGTAACTTCATCCTAAATAGTTTATGTTCATGAAGAAGAAACTTTAGAAGCTTTACAGTAGTTCTAGCCCCTAGTGTAATATCAGGCAATGAGTAGGTTCTCAGTGAATATTTATGAGAAAAATGAAGGATGAATGAATGAATAAATGAATGGTTTGGTGTAGTCATTATTATCTTTCTCCAATAAGAATATTTCAGAGTTCTATTATATATTGATATCAAAATACACAAACTGCATAAAAAATGATACCTATTGTCATACCTACCATGTTTTCTGCTGCTTCAATTAAAAACTGAAGATTTCATAAGCAACTGCTTTCCTGCCATGAATATTTATAAATGGAGAACATATTGGTGCAATTCTTTATTATTCTTTGGTATAAACCTAATGGAAAACACAGTAATTGAAGTACAGTCAACCCCTGAAATCCATGCTTCTGGAAATTCAGTGTTCAAAAATATATTTTATTAACTTTCAGGTTTAGGTACTGGATTTATATAACTGTGCTTAAGATTCTACTCCATGCTATACGTGGACAGTGTGCTTTATTTAACAAATTAGAACCCCTTTGTGAAAGGGCTGAGCCTGTTTTTAGTAATCATAGAGAATCATATACGTATTTGGTCCTCAGTACACTTAAAACAAATATTGGTAGGATGAGTCCTTATAAACCATCAATAAAACCACATTTTCTGTTTGAAAAATCAAAGTTGTCCTGGTGAAAGCAATGCTTTATATTAGTTGTACCTTAGAACTATGAACACCCAAATCGTTTTATCTCAGGAAGACAAGTAGCTTATTGTTGGGTCACATCCAGTGAGGACTTAGTGTCTTGGTATTGTAGTTCAGTAGTGTTGTCCTTTTGGGCTAGAATGTGAACGAATTAACTTCTTTGGATGATAGCTATCACTTTAGGGTTAGGTACTCCAATATTGTTGACTCCTTTCTGTATTTTTGTGTATTGAATATAGAGTAACATAGAATTGATTTTGACTTACAATAATGACAGCCAACACTTTTGAGACTTTCCTGTGTGCCTAGACATAGAGGCAAGTGCTTTATATTCATTATTATATTGAATTTTATTGAATCCTTTCATGATAACTTTCCTCATTTAAATATCATTTAAATAATGCTCCCAATGTCATACGGCTAGAATTTAGTTCAGTTAGGGATCAAACCTACAGTGTTTGATTTCAAGCTCATACTCTTAACACTTTTCTTATTCTTTTTTAAGTTTTCTTACAACAATGTTCTGACATTAGCACTTCCCCTTTACTAAAAATAAAAGTATTAAGATCTAATACATTTAGATCTAAGCATTTCTAGAAGACATTTAACTAAGATTTGAATACATACATTTGGACTTTAAATAAAGAATATATTAATTCTAAAAATAAAGCTGGCAAAAATTGCCTCCTTTTTGCACTAGACTGTGTGAAAGCTACACTTGCTTGTCAACATGGGAGAATACCTTTTTTTCCCCTTATCCCATTTACTGGCTACTGCATCCACTCACTTCCTGGCTAAGCAGAGGATTTGGGGTTTGCCTAGACTGCCTAATGTCAGATGCAATGGAAAGCAGGAGAGACGATGCAGGATCCTGCCTTGTGTCACAAGGGTAGTGCCCAGGTTGAGAGTCACACCTTAATCTTTCTAAAAACTTGTAAAACTTGATTCAAGGTCACTGTTTTCAAAAGCTGGTTTCCAAAAAAACATGTCGAAGGAACCTGGAATCGAAGGAGAAAGATACTTTCAGTCTCTGGGAATTAATTAAAGACAGTTAGTATGTTTCTCATCTTAACAATGTTCCTAAATGGATTATGCAAGCTGTTGCATGCATCACCACTGCAGTTATGATTGCACTTCGCAAAGCAGCATTAAATATTGAATGAACAAGTGTTACGGACAGTTCAAATATTACTTGATGTAGCAAAGCATAGTGGTTCCCTATATATCTCTTGAATGCTTTCAGATCTAGAGTGAACTTTTAATCTTGCTTTGGATTTTGAATGACCTTTTTCACATGGGCAAAGAATCTTAGCACTGTATACAGAATGTGTAACTTTGTTTTTATATTTCTCTGCAGTCGTACATGCAACTTCTTCCACCATACATGCAGTGTATGTGCACGTATGTGTATGTGTATGTATATATACATATACATATGTACACACATATGCATAAATATATATGTGTATATATTTTAAACTAGTTCTACCCTTTTTGCTTCTCAGTGTGTTGTACCATATGGTGTATAGCATCATGCCAAAAGATAAAAATATTTCTAGAACATATGAAATCACCAGTTAACTGAAGAAGGGTAAAGACTTTTGACCAAAGCGTTTGTGATACTGATGTATTTGCAGGCAATAGTGCATGGCATAATAGTCACAATTTAAAAAAGAGGACATATTTTAAAGTTAAAATGACTCTTCCTTTTTAAGAGAAAGAATCCAAAAATAAAGTCTTTGAAAATTTTATTTTTCTATAGAAATTTATTCAAAACAGTGTTTTCTTTCTATATTGAAATTCTTCATATCCATTTATGGAACTTGCCCCTCTTATTTTAATCTCTAGAGTTACCGTACAGTTTGGCTCTGTAAGTTTTCAAAAGAAGAGACCTTGGAGATGAAACCTGCTGCAGGGGGATGGAGTCTTTGGGTCATAGGTAACATGGCCACCATGCAGTTTTTCTAACCTATTCCATGGGTGGGGCATTTTAACCAATAAAGAGAGCTGTAGAAGATCAGATTCCACAACGTTCCTAGGGTATGTGGAATAGAGTTGTAATAACAATGTGATTCAGGCTGTTTCTTCCTCATGAATAAGTACTAACAATAAAGGGTCTGCAAGTGGTCCATGACATGTCTGATTGTACTGTGCAGATTTTATTTATTTCAGGTCTCAAGTAGGCTTGTGTTTCTTTGTGCCACATTGAGTATTGTTTTCAACTACTTAATTAAACAAAAATGCAGGGAGGAATACTTAAGAAGTTAATTTCCTAGCTAAGGATTGAGTATATTTTTTTTTGTTAGAGGGATAAACTATCACATAAAATAGAGTGAGTGTTGCTGCTGTGAAATTTCTGGGCAGCAGCTCTGTAAATAGTGCCCATGTTATATGCCAAAGAGCCAATCTTACTTTTCATGTCTTCGCTAATTGTGATTATTCATCCTTTTTTGTATTTAATCACTGCTCATAATTGTCTTTCTTTTTTTTAACAACATGACCCTACCTGGGCTTCATTTTTACAGGCTAGATCTAATAGAAAAGATTTCTTACCCCACTTGTTGCTAACTTCGTGTATGAGACCCCAATAGAAGAAGATAAATTAACAATAGAAAAGCATACGTATGTATTTAGTATAAGTTTTATGTGACATGGGAGCCTTCAGAAATGAAGACCCAAAGGAACAGGAAATTCTGTATGTTTTTATAGTAAGTATGATGAAGAGTGGACATTTGTGCAGAGGTGTTATTGAACCAACGGGCATGATCTAATGGCGACAAACTGGGGGTCACTTAGCAAGTCCCATTCAGGTTCTTCTTGGCATCGCTGTGTCTTTGAGGATAAGGATGTCTTTTCCTCTGGGTACAGGGAGGGTTCCTCTGGAATGAAAGTCTTATGACCAACTTTAGAGGAAGGCCAGCTAGGTCTTAAGACCTGCTTCAGCATAGAAGGTGTGAGGGGAAGGTGACAGAGACCTTCCTGTTTCTGCTGTTTTCTCAAATGCCAAGGTACCATATTTTGGGGTAGCATGTCCTGCATTCTATCACTGGCTATAGTGTATCATATTAATGCCTGTCCTCATTTTATGTTTATTGTTTTCTCATAAAAAGGAACACATGATTGAAGAGTCTTAAGCTCTACATTTATATGATAGGGTGAGAGGGCTTATAAGTGTTTTAGGATGGTGTTCAAATCTGTAGGACATCTCACGACCTGTATAACAAATTTATAATAATGCTAGATTATTTAATCCTAAAAAAATTGGTTGTTCTTTATTTGTCAACAACTTCACACAAAGTTTTGTAACTGAATTTAGGATATGCATAGGTTTATTTGCAAATCCACCTCCTTCCTTAGAACAGATAATTATCAGTAAAACGAGAAACATGCAGAGATACTGTTTCTATCACAGGATGACTTTAGAAAAGGACTAATATTTTGGCTACGTCCACAGCATACTTTTTGCAGGGTCTCTGAAGCATTGGTAAGATCGAATAAAGAAGAATCCCTGACAATAAGTGATTTCCTTTTCCAACTGCTGTTTCCAAGTCTTTATTGGAATGTTCTAGTTACAGCCAGGTCAAGAAAACAACTAAGAATACTTCTCCATATTGAAAGAGAAAAACCAGGACCATGATACTGCTTTTTATGAAATAAGCAATAATGGATTTACCACAGCAGAGAAAATGGCATGATAACATTTGCCACCAGCTTTCTCTGAGCCTCAGTTTTCTCATCTATAAATGAGGAAACTGGACTAGATAATCACTTTGGAATGATAGGATTCTACAAAGTCATTACTATTCTCACATTGACTCCCCCAGTGCCATATGTTTCAGCTATATGGAATGGACCTGTCCTCAAACACACCGTGCCTTTTTCTAACCCCATTGCAATACCGATCTTTCTGCCTTTTAGACCCAGAATAAATGCTTCATCCTCTTTGGAATTTTCCTAGCTCTCCCCGAAGAAAAGTTCACTGTCTCTCCCACTGTACCTCAGAATTCACATCACAATATAGTATAATTATCAGTTAGTGTATATAGTGCTCCACCCCCCCAGCCAGTGTATCAGCAGCTTGTATAAGAATCAGGGTCTGCTTTTTATTCATCTCAGTGTCCTTCGCACCTAGAAAGATGTCTGGCACATTGTAGGTCATCAACAAGTAATACATTAATAATGAAGAAAAATACTGTCCTTAAATAGAACCAATTATCATCATTAGATGGAAAACAAAGCTTGTGGGCAATTTTCCTTGTTATTGGTTTACAAAATGCTGAAACCCGGCATACAGCTTACTATAAGGAATAGGACTCATGGCTACACCGGTCAGAGCTGAGCTGGTTATTGGAACTTCCTCTTAGGCCACTTGTTAAGTAACAAGAGCAGTTTCAGAACCTAACATACCAGGATCACAAGACCCTGAATCCCAGAGTGAGTTCAGGGCCATGAGAACATCTCATTTCTGAAGACCGAGAATAATGCTGTTTCCAAGAACTAGAGGAAGTATTTTTGGGTTTTTTTTTGATGGGAGTGGCTAAGGATATTTGGAACTCTAATCAGAGACACAAACTCAGATGAGGTAGGAACTCAATTCAGAGACAAGAAGGCCACTTATAAAAACAAATTGGATGAAACTCTTATTACAAAAAGAAAACAGAGAAGGTGAGAGATTTGACCATCCATATTTACACTTGTTTAGAATATGGCAGAGTGATTAAGAGCAAGGCCTTTAGAATCAGAGAGACAAAGAGGGGTTTGACTACTAGCTCCCCTACTTAACTTCCCAGAAGTTATTTTACCTCTGAGGATAGAAGAAGTTTTGGAGGCAGATGGATGATTTTGGCAAGGTTTCATTGCCCAGACCCTTGAAGGAAAACAGATATGCACTATTCAGTAAATACTTATTGAACTCCTACAGTATGGAAAACCCTGAGGCAAGTAGAAAGTGGAATAAGTTCCAATTTCTGCCACTAACAAGGTTATAGCTGAGTTAGGAAGACGTGTATAAATAGGTCCCAATCTTCCAATGTTCACACTTCCATGCTCTATTAATTCAAGATTGCTTAACACCTATAGTTGTCAGTGTTTTCACACTTCGTTTCTTTCACATGAGCCCATAAGGTTGTGACTTACACTGGAAGGAGAGTGGAGGCTACTGATGTCAACTGATACTATTAACATGACTTGTCCAACAATCATCAAAGGTAAAGAAAGGGACTGTTCCACCCTAATTTCCATCTCTCAAATCCATTAGCCTTCACTTATGTGTGTTCCTTTCAGTTCAAGTCAACAAATATTTATTGGCTACCTATTGTGTGCCATTGGAGGAGCAGAAATAGAGCAGTCAGGTAATCTGATTTTTGTTCTGAAACTATCACTGTGGCTGCTGTATAGTAGGCTGGGTGGGAGCCAGACTCCAGTAAGAAGTTTAAGAAGTAATAGTGACTCGGGTCAGATGTGCTGTGAGCAGCAGAAGTGAGAAGTAGTCAGAACGTGAATGCATTTTGAAGGTAATGTTTTGGGAATATCCTGGGACAGAATAGAAAAACCACCACCACCATCCCTCCACCCCTAAACTGAGAGGGAGCCAAGAGACCGAAGAATGACTGAGACAAGTCCAGATTGGCAAGTTACATGAGTTTATTAGAGGTTACTTACAAGGATGCTTGCCTCTGGGCAGCATAGGAATTTCTTCCATACGAGCTTTCTTGCATGCAAAATCCACATCTGCCCACCCTGCAGTGTTGTCTTAAATCTGTTCCTAATGAGTAAAACAGAATTTTTGCCTTGTATGTTTGCTTGTTCACAGTGAATCAAATCCTGCAGGTGCAGTGCCATCATCACAGGCTGTCCTGCGACCCGTGTTATGTTAACGATGTTACAATTTTTCTTTAGGCAGGGATTTCAGTATTACATTTGCTAAAGGACACTATAGGATAACCAAAGCACCTGTAAAGCAGTCAGTGTTGACTTGAGCCAGTTGTTTCAGGGCAAGAAAGTGCTGCGGCACCTCCCTCTCCCCAAACCCCGACCCCACGGAGTAGCTATCTCTAGGCCTGCCTAGTCTACTTTGTAACAATTTTGCTGAACACTCCAGGCCAGCACAGTGTTTCTGTTATGTGGTGGGGAACCTGCAGTTTCCGCTCAGGTAGAACCAACAGGATGTCCTGAAAGAGAGAAGTTAAGTAAGACTAAGGTCTGCGGCCTGAGTTACTGGAGGATGGGGCTGCTATGAGCTGATGTTGAGGACTGCGATTGGGCATGTCTGGGAGGGAAGATCAGATCAATGACTCAGTTTTGGTCGTGTCGAATTTGACATTTCTAATTCACAGCTAAATGGAAATGTCATGAGGGCAGTTAGATATTTGGGTCTCAAGTTCAGGTGTGAGGTCTGGATTGGAGATAGAAGTTTGTGGGTCAGTGGCACACGTGTAGAGAATTAAGGCAATGAGAGTAGATGAGACTAAGGGGGGCAGGGAGTATAGATGTGAAAGCACAGAGGACCAAGGATCGAGCCTTGGGCACTCCCACATTCAGAAGTCCGACCAAAGAGGCTGAAAAGGGACAGCCAGGGAAGCAGGAGGAAAACCTTGAGGGTGTGGTATCCAAGCGAAGACAACATATCAAGGAAGAAGGACTGATGAACTGTGGCAAATGCTGCTGATAGGCCAAGTAAGCTGAGGGCCAAGGAATGAGTGTTTAGCAAGATGGAGATCATTGGTGACCTGAATGACAGAAGTTCAGTGGAGAGGTAGAGGTAAAAACCTGTGTGGAGGAGGCTTAGTAGAAAATGGGAGGAGTGAAATTGACAATAATAATTACAGGTAAACCCTTCAAGTGTTTTTGGAGAGGGAAACAGAGAAATGGGGCAGTAGCTGGTGGAGATGTATAAGCAAGGGCAAGGCGTATATATGTGTGTGTGTGCGTATATATGATGACAGTATGAAAGCCAATGGGGATGATCCTAGAGAAAGAAAATAATATAGACGAGAGAGGTCAGAATTTCTTGAAAGAATTTCTTGCATTCATAAGAGGGAATTCAGGCCTTCAACTATTGGTTGAGGCTGACATCCCGGAGGGCAATCTGCTTTACTCAAAGTCTACTGATTTTAAAGTTAATTTCATCCAAAACACCCTTGCAGAAACATCCAGACTAATGTTTGACCAAATATCTGGGCTGTGTGGCCCAACCAAGTTGATACATAAAAATAACCTTCACAGATGGGTTGGGTTGGGTTTAGATAGAAGCTTTGGTCTTTCCTTCCTAGAACAGGATAGTAAAGGTAGCACGTGGCATGCACTGCTGGTCAGTGAATGACTGTGTTGCGGAGAGTCTGTGAAAGTTCTCTCAAATTGCTTCAATTTTCTTGTAAAGTAGGAAGCAGGGTCATCTGATGAGAGTGAATATGGGGATTAGGTCTTCAGAGTTTGAGAAAAGGTGGGAACGTGTGAATTAGTTGCCCGGGAATGTTGATGAGTGAGTGGAGTAGGGAAATGGGGTACGATTGCTGGGCAGGATTCAGGGTCACCCCATGTTTGTGGCCATTCATTTTAACTGAGACCCGTCAGCAGGATTGTGTATTTTTCTCCATCCGGGTTCGGCTGCACAGGCTGTGTGGAGAAGGCAGAGCGTCAGGCTGAGGGAGTTACGGTTTTGTCCGTGAGCTCCATGGAGAATGAGAGGGATGAGATGGTAGAGGGAGACAGCCAGGAAGAGAAGATGATGATTGGCCACGGAATTGAAGCTGGGAAACGGGCGTAAGAGGACACCAGTGGCAAAGGGGCTCAGAAGAGGTGGGGGTATCCAAAGGTTCCCGCGGGCATCAGCCCTGGCTCCTGCCGCACCTGCGGCCAGTTCCACTCCTGACCTTAGATATGTGAGCACATTCTGCCTGTGCCTGAGGTAGTACAGGTTGAGTTTCTGTTACTCGAAGCTGAAGGAATTCTGTCAATTTGGGCAAAAAATACAAAGGACGAAGAGGTGGGTACCTTACTGACAAAACATCTAGTCTCCAATCAAATGTTTCTCTACTTCCACAATGTTTCAGAATTATGATTAAAGTGTATACATTTTTTGAAAAAATGATGCCCATATCCCCATCCTGAGATTCCCATCCAGGTGGTGAAGATGGAGGACATTGTTTTCAGAACTCTTGTGCATTCAGCCTGGATTGAGAACCGTAGTTCTAAACCCCCTCAACTGAGCTCTTTAGTTACAGCTTCAAATTGTTTAGATGCTGCAAATTAACCTTTGAACTAAGTGATCAGTTAATGTTTGGATTACCTCTGCATGCTACTGGGATATTCATGGGGGAAGGAAAAGGTGTTCGGATTTCCCCTGGATAGCTTTTATAGCTCTAGCGGCCAGCCATGTGTAGAACCTGAGGAGGCTGGCGTGCACTGTGGGTCCATCCCCCCAGCGTGTGTGACCCTGGTGTGCAGACACCATGCGAGCCCCGAACAGTGGCTGCCACTTTCGAGGAGCTCGCCGTGGGGCTTGTATTTGTGTTATTGTTTATGTTTATTATGGTGAGTATATTGGTTTTAGATTTATGGTTCAATAGTTTTATTCTTTATGGTAGATGAATACTTTATTGCAAATTAAGTGTCCTTAAATAATCGGTGTGTAAAGTATGCCCCTTTTAATAGGAATTTATAGCAGAGCAGTGGAATATACTGGAAAGAGCTTTGTTCTGCCTGTCAGCAGAGCCGTGCTCAAGTTCCTTTCCCACCATATCTCAGCTCTGAAATTCAAGGCAAGGCCCTCATCCTCTCTGTGCCTTACTCTGCCCTAAGATGAGGGGCTAGTACTGGAGCTCTAGGACCCATTTCCACTCTAAAACTCTATGACTTAAAATAAAATAGTTTCTTGTTTTCCAAATTATTTTTCAGATTGAGGTGTTATATTTTTTGGTTTCATGGTACCCGGCTGGTGTCATCTATGATGTATGTACCCCTGCATGGTATCAGAGTATTGCATGGTGCCAGGTGGAAAACGCGAATGGGCATGATGACAATCTGCTTCCCAATATGGTTTGTAGGGACGCGTTGTGGTGAAAAGGGAGGATGTTCATTCACACGCACACACACTAATGTAATTGAGAATACTGAACAATAAAGGTGAGGTAAAGAGGGATGATGAGAACGTTGAGACTTGCTGGACTTCAGAGAGGAAGGAGCAAGTACTGTTGGTCCACGGTGTTTTGAGAAGACTTGGGGAAGGTGGTGGCACTTCACTCAGTGTTTGGAGGATGAGCTGGGTCTCAATTTTCAGGGAGAGTAGGGCTTTCCTGTGAGTGCTCAGCTGGGGTTGGGGGCACGAAGGTGGAGGTGTGGCCCAGGGCATGGAGATGGGGATGTGCGGGTTACATTTGGGGGAGGGGAAAGCAGATCAATTTGCCTTGGAGGAGCAGAAGAAAAGGCTGGAACTGCAGAAAGTATGGATGCTGAACCACGTAGCAGCAGATGACATTGCTGTGAAGTATAATAGATGGAGTACGTTTAAGTGTTAATATGTTATTTTTATGAAATGTTGAATAATTAAAATTTAATGGGGAATGGAGACTTAGGATGGATTAAAAAATCTTTAGAAAAAGATAGAATATCAAATGGGGTTTGTGCATCCCTGGGACGACACTCAGAGGATAGCGTGGAGGTAATCAGTTTCTGGGCTCCCAGCACTTACAGACTTTTTAGCTTTTTTTCTAACATTGGTAGCCCAAGAACATGCTTGGGTGCCAAGAGTCTTTTCTACCTCATCTTTCACAGTCTTCTAACTCTCACTGAATCTTACCATTGTATCCCAAGGTGTGAAAATCTCTTGGCTGGGAGAAAAAAGTGAAGATTCAAATATTTGTGTTTGTCACAACTTTTTAAATCAAGGCACAACACCATCCTCTCCCATAGATCTCTTTAAGGGAATTGCATTCCGATAAACTTTACTTTTAAGGTCTAATAATAATACATCAAAATGAGTAGTGCATTTTTTTGTTTTGCTCAATTGTGTGCAATTAATGATTGTAAAATTTAATGATGATTTAGCGCAGAAGAACATTTTTAACAGAGTACAATGGTCACAAGCATTAAAAAAAAATTTATAATTTTAATACTCACAGTATTTTTTGCAGAGATGTATGATGGGGTGATCTATAAAAAACTGGTATGTAGATAATAATATTGTGCAACTAATCTCATATAGTTTGCAGTTTATATTGGAAAATCCACCAGGAATCAGAACCACTCAAAGGTGGGCGATTCTTTTATTGAGGGCTTTGCTTTGTTTGTTTTGGTTTGCTGCGTTTTGTTTGGTTCTTTTTTGGTTAATTCAAACATTTGGTTATGCCTCAAATTAGAAAAACTTTTGAATTCAACCTTAGCCACCTGCTAACATGTAATCTTAGATAAATTACTTAACTGGTCTGGGCCTCAGTTTTTTCATAAGTAAATTGAAGGCAATAAGAACTACCTCATAGTTTTGATATGAGTAAATGAAATAGTACACGTGAAGTGCATACTACATTTTCAGGTATACAGAAAGCTCTCAGTGCATGGTCTCTCTCTCTCTTTCTGTCTCTCTCTCTTTCTCCCTCTCTCTCATTATACGTGAGTAACTCAAGTTGATTGTAGACCAATCATAAAGTTAAATGTGACTGTAAAAGTAGCCTCTCTTGGTAAATTACTACTTAAAAGGTAAAAAAAAATCATTTTTTAATAAACTGAATATTGCAAATGCAACAAAAGAACAAATTACAAAAGAATTGTATAATTCTTTTACATTCGTTACATAAATAATACCTCTTTATTCACCTCGTCTGTTTTAGATTTTTGTGCATTCTTTATGTGTGCGTATCGGTCTATCTCCATCTACTAATTAGAAACAACTGAAAAACACATTTTATTCACTAATAGTTACAACAATGGACAATGAAATACGTAGAGATGATATTTGGGAAGGAAAAACGCTGTAGGGTATTTTAGTTAATTTTGTTCATAAGATTGATGAATAAAAGTTATCTAAAAGCTGATTGGAGGGATTTGAACTTTTATGTGAATAATGACAATGAAAATTGTTTCTTCTAGAGAAGGATATGAACTATTAAAATATATGCCTTCAATATTGTATAGATTTGTGCAGTAGCAACAGTTGGTAGCCCCAGGTCATTGCATTATTTAACCAAGGTTGCAAATGTGTTGTGAAAACAGTGAAGTAACCTATTTTCTTACCTATTTGTATTTTATTTTACCCAACTAATTCCACCCAGGTATTGATAATTTATCGCCTTAATTTCCTTGCATGTAAATTATCAGCATTATAGAAATTCTAGAATTTTTGGGGGGGGCTAGTTGTTTGTTTAATGTAAGTAAAATAATATTGACCATTAAATCTATAACTAGAAACAAATCAGAAGAGAGAATCATATGATCACTCATGAATGGTAGGTTTATTCTCACATCATGTCAAAAATAATTTTAATACATCTCCAATAACTCTTTTAGACTTAAAAGAGTCTATGTAGGTTTACAAATAATTATTTTAGATAAGATAAAATTGCAACTATAATATTATTATTAGTACTCTAAAATAAAATAACTACTATAGTAAGTTTTGAACTCTAATTAAGATAATTACCATATCATGTGACGTTCCATAAGCTGAATGTGTATGCTATGTGCTATCATTTATAACAGTTTTAGCAAACTAAAGAAATTTTCACATTTGAAAATTTGGAAGACAGTTCAGAATCTCAACTTTGGAACACACTTGTCTTTCTCATTTCCTGCCTCCCTCAAAAACCCTACATTTCTACTCACTGTGGAATATGCATAGGAGTGAACGGTTTGAAGAGAGTACTGTACACAGTTCACACAAGGTCTTGTTAAGAAGATGGGACTACATCTTCAACCATATGGAGTGCTGAAATTTTGGGGAACAAACCCAAATGGTAATCTGAAATCTTATTTAGGAAACAAAACTTGTATGACTAGAAATAGACCAACTCCTAAATATATTCTGGTTTATGTGCATTCTGGTATAAAACACATGTCACTAAGTAGGGCTTAAGGTGGTCAGTGGAGAGCAGGCGTATTTTCTGCCCAAAGACTGTGTCTGCCCCTCTGGGATCTGATTAAACTCTTTTCTAGTTTGATAATTTCAAGCTTTTTCTGCCCCAGTGACAAATCTGTACTTACACATACATATTTTTTAATATTGTCAATCCCTCTGAGAAAATGAGTGTTCATTTTAAGGCATTAACACCCCCCCCCCACCTTTATTAAGGTAAGATTGACAAATAAAAAGTTTTATATATTTAAAGTGTTCAACTTGGTGTTTTGATGTAAGTATACCTTGTGTAATGATTCCCGTGACCAAGATAATTAACAGATACATTTCCTCACATAGTTAACATTTTTTTTTTAAGTAAGAACATATAGGATCTACTCTCTTAGCAAATTTCAAGTATACAATGCATTATTATTAACTATAGTTACCAAGCTGCACAGGTGATCTTTAGAGCTTATTTATCTTATAACTGAAGGTTTGTACCCTTTGACTAGCATCTCCCCAATGCCCCCAGTCCCAGCCCCTGGCAGCCACCATTCTGTTCTGTTTCTTTAAGTTCAACTTTTTTAGATTCCACATGTAAGTGATACCGTGCAATATTTGTCTTTCTGTATCTGCCTTAATTCGTTTAGCATAATGTCCTCCAAGTTCATTCATGTTGTTGCAAATGGCCATATTTCCTTCCTTTTTAAAAAAAAGGCTGAATAATATTCTATTGTCATGTCTTTATCCATTCATCCATTGATGGACACTTAGCTTGTTTTCATATCTTGTCTATTGTGAATAATGTTGCAAGGAACATTGGAGTACATATATCTTTTCAAGATACTAATTTCATTTCCTTTGGGTATATACCCAGTGTTAGGATTGCTGGATCATATGGTAGTTCTATTTTTAATTTTTTGAGGAGCATCCATTATGTTTTACATGTTTGTACCAACTTACATTCCCACCAACAATGTGCAAGAGTTCCCTTTGCTCCACACCCTCACTAATACTTGCTATCTCCTATCTTTTGATAATAGCTATCCTAACAGGTGTGAGGTGATGTGTCATTATAGTTTTCATTTGCATTTCCCAGTTGATTGCTGAGGGTGAGTACCTTTTCATATACCTGTTGGCCATTTAATGTTTTTATGTAAATATCTATTAAAGTCCTTTGCCCATTTTTTAGTTGGGTTATTTGTATTTTGCTATTGAGTTGTATGAGTTCCTTATATATTTAGATATTAACCCCTTATCAGATATATGCTTTGCAAATATTTTCTCCCATTTCATAGGCCTTTCATTTTGTGGATGGTTTCCTTTTGTTGTGCAGAAGCTTTTGGTTTGATGTAGTCTCACTTGTTTATTTTTGCTTTTGTTGCTTGTGCTTTTGGTGTCATATCCGAAAAATCAGTGCCAAGACCAATGTCAAGGAGTTTTTCCTCTATGTTTTCTTCTTGGCGTTTTACAGTTTCAGGCCTTATGTTTGAGTCTTTAATCCATTTTAAGTTGATTTTTGTGTATGGTGTAAGATGAGGGTTTAATTTCATTCTTTTACATGTAGATATCCAGGTTTACCAACACCATTTATTGAAGAGACTCTCCTTTCCTCATGTGTATTCTTGGCACAGTTGTCGGAGATGAGTTGATCGTATATGCTATATGCATGGGTTTATTTCTGGGCTCTCTATTCTGTTCCATTGGACCATGATACTATTTTTATGTAAGCATTTTTGATTATGAATTATGACTTCAGAAGTCTTATTTCCACATTTCAGTTCTAAAAATTATCATATAAAATATTCTCTGAAATATTGGTTCTCTTTTGGGCTTAAAAAACTGAAAATAAATTTGTGAACTCCTATTATAATATTTATGTTTTTTCCCAAAATGACCGATGTTACCCATGATATACAGCTGGGATCTCATGCAAAGGACATTTAAAAAGTTTGGAAACCTGAGTTTCAATCTCTGGACTTTCAAGCAGTGATATCTTTCTCACTAATTAGTTACGTTATATTAATGCAAATGGTTTAACAACTCTAAGCCATAGTGTCCTTGTCCATAAAATAAAGAATTTTGTATTTCATGAGCTCTAAGATCCATTCCAGTCCTGAATTTCCATTTTCATTAAAGTCTAACATCCCATACTCTTATTATATTTTTTCTTAAAAATGATTTTTCTGTCATCTTCTTTGTTTGCTAGTTCTTATAATTTGACATATTGGTGTTCTTTCTTGCTGGCTATTCCTTTGATTTCTGATACATTTCTTGTGCAGTTAATAGAGGGGAACACATTGAAATTTATTTTTGCAAGATAGTGTAAGAAGTGTGGATATTTAGAGATGTAAGCAATCATAAACAGCAGCGAGTCCATCCATTCAAAGTGAGAAGAGTGATGGCAGAATTGTTCAGGGACTAGATTTTGGTTTAGAGGGAGGATTTATTAACTCAAAAATTAGAAGATTGATGACCTCTGGCATTTTATCATGCATGCCCCCTTGTATCTGTGCCATCAGCTGTAATATTTCTACTCTTATGTAATCACTTGTTTGCCACATTTAAGAATGCAAAATTCATTTTCATCCTAGCGAGCTACAGCAGATCCACATTTCTGTAGCCAGTTTCTCCCTCCATCATCGAGTTCAGAGCTGACCAGGCAGGGAAGGCCACCCTAAGAGTTATTTACCTTCTTCCCCCTTCCTGTTCCCTCAGTGCAGCAGGACCCCATGGTGCTTGGTGAACTTCTGGGGCAGCCATTGTTCATCAGCAGAACCTGCCTTGGGCTTGGCATCCTGCAGACAGTGGTCAGGATTGTCCAGTGTCCCAGGTGGGAAGCAGTCTGTTAGCAGGAGCAGCAACTGAGGACTTTGCCTTTTTCCAGCTTAGTGACATTGATTTCTTAGCCTCAGTAGGTCTTAGAATTTTGAAATCTAATCATCCTGATAATTATTAGGACAACACTAATCCTGATATTACTATTAAAAACGGTACTATGGTTCGTATGTTATTCCATTTGATCCTCTCTACAATGAGGAATGAGGTATGGATTATTATATCCTTTCTACAGATACAGACTCTGAAGATGGAGGCTAACTTGCCAAATTCACAGCAGACCGTGTCTGCTTTTTGCCTACTTCTTGCATTTTAAAAGAAAAGAAAGAGAAAACAGAATTACATTTATTGAATATTTCGTATGTGCCAAATGTCTTGCTAGGTGCTTTAGTATATTATGTTATTAAATATTAAATAAATAAATAAAATGTAAGAATATAAAACATTCTTGATAACAATGGGAAACATTATTATCCCTGTTTTGCAGATGAGAAAACTGAGGTTTAGAAAAGTTAGAAAAGGTGTTTTGAGGCTCCATAGCTAATAACTATTTGAGATTTGAACTCAGTCTGTTGAATTCACGGTAGCAAATGAATTTTGTCTCAAGCGTTAACTTTAAGAAGTCGATGGTGGTCATCTGCAGCAGCATAGAGAAGGACTCCAGGGCCATGTCTGGGTTCACTGGGAAAGAGCATCTCATTCAACTAGTGACCTTTCTCACAGGGGTGAGAGGAGGCAGCCCTCCAGCCATTTATTTCTGTCCTTGAAGTGGACTCTGTGGTGTTGCTTTCAACCCCACAAGCCTCTTACTCTAGGTAAGTATAGGAGTGTGTAGTGACTTAGTCTCCATTCCTGCGAAATAGAGCTGGAGACAAAGGCTTATGTGTAGGGAGTCTAATCGGGAACGCTACCTCAGGGAGCAGGAGCAGAGGATGGGAAGGAGGGAAAGTTGACACAAGGGTGTGTTGTGGAGGTGGCCCTGACACATGCTCAATGTGGTATGACCTTCTGAGAAGCTTCGTGGCATGTGTGTCTGAGAACTGTCCCTGTGGGAGGATCAAAGGGGTTAGACGCATTTAAGCACGGGCTGCCATGCCATACTGCATGACGGCAGTTCTACGGTGTTAACTTCTCCGCTCTACAGGGTGGCATGTGTGTGAGTGTTCAGGGGTTTTTTGGGGTGTCCTATGCTCCAGAATCGAGGAAGCCCAGAGGTAGCACGCAAGAGCCAGCCGTGCAGATCAGAGGTGGGGTACTGCCAGGTTGCACCTGGGTGAAGCTGGTAAGCGCCTGCCCTGAGCTTGGTTAGCTGAGGGGTGGCTGGGAGGATGTTGGAGCAGTCCCCTCTAGGACCTGGACCATTGCTGATCTCTTCCACTCCCATGGGCCTGGGGGGACTCCATGAACTTTGTAAAGGCTATATGTATGCTAGGGAAATACTAATGGCATCAATCTCAACTAGTTTTTGAACTTTCTCTCTCTATCATTTTTCTATGAGAAAGTTGGGCCATAAATATCAATCTATAAGAGGCTAAGCATGTTGGGAATTAATAATCCTATTTTATTGAGTATCTGTGATGTGCCAGCCTCTGTGCTAGACTGTAAGCCCATGATCTCACTCAGTCCTAGCCACACTATTGGGAAGTCCGTATTATTCCCCTGCCTTGCACAAAGGAACCTGGGTCTAGAGAGCCTAACGGAATTGCATAGGGCCACTCCTACAGAGCAGTGGAGCTGAAACTCAAACATGCCTGCAGCTGGTTCCTAAGCCCACATTCTTTTCACTCTCCTGGTTGTTTGGCAAAATCAGAAAGGCTTCGCTCTTCTTTGGCTAGGTCTTGAGCTCTCACCGTGGGACTTTGTAAAATGAACTCACTTCTGGGACCCAGGATTGTCAACATCCTCCAAGTGAGTCAACTGGAGACCTGGCTGGTCTCCACAGTAGTGCTGGAAATCCCCTCTGCACGTCTGACTCAGGGATGCGTTTCCGAGCCCATGAATCTTTAAACTGTCTGGGTAAGCACAAACCGAAGTCAAAAGTTCTTAAGAACTGCACATTTTTTTTTTTTCCGTAAGTGCTGGAAGGCCACATCTTCTCTAGTAGTCAAAAACATAAAGATTAAACAGAATGTCCAAAGTTACAAGGAAAATTAGTGTCAACTGCTCTGAGTCTCAGTGTTCTCATTTATGAAATAAAGATGTGGATTTCATAATCTCTACGGTCCTTTCCAAGCTGAATTTTATAATACAGAGGCTGCGCTGAAGCAGATTGTGAGATGCTAGAGGGCAGGGGCTTGGTTTCAACGTTTCGGTTTTCTCAGTATTTAGCAGAATCTGTGTTTGCCACATGATAGCAGATGCAAAGCTGGCAGGTCCCCATCCTGCATTCCTTTCCTCTACTCCTTGATGGTTCTTCTGATCCCAGCACCTATAAATTCTGCTTCTAAAACCCTGAGCTTAAAAAATGTTTGGATGTTTATTTCTGCTTTAGTGTGAAGGACCCTAAGTCAGTGTATTCTCTTCCTTGGGCGTATTTACATGTTGAGATTTATATCTAATTGTGAAATTAAAAGAAGTGCCCATTAAAGACATTGCATCATTTTTGAAAAATGGGGCTCTTCTCTTTTGAAAGTCTGAAATCATCGCATTAGACATTAAACCCAAATTGCCTACACTTTGTAGACCAAGAAGGAGTGCTTCCATTAAGGACAAGAGGGAGCAAAATGAAGAAAAAGAATGAAAATTTGGACATGAAGTGGAAATACAGGCCATGGGCACTGCCATAGGAGCCAGACACTCCTTTCTTTGGTTGCCTGCTGCAAAACCACCAGGTACAAAGCACAGAGGGTGAGCAAACGATGCAGCTGCTTAGCACAGGTGTCAGCAGACTACAGCCTGCAGGTCAAATCCAGCCCAACCTCTGTGCCTCTTTTTGTTTGGTGTCAACGCTAGGAATGATTTTGACAGGTGAATATTTGCTACTAATTTGGTGATTGAGAACACTAACTTTGGACTCCAGTTAAATGAAATGTAGGCCAGGCATGGTGGCTTACGCTTATAATCCTAGCACTCTGGGAGGCCAAGGTGGGCAGATCATTTGAGCTCAGGAGTTCGAGACCAGCTTGAGCAAGAGTGAGACCCCGTCTCTACTAAAAAAACAGAAATTAGCCAGACAACTGAAAATATATAGAAAAAATTAGCCGGGCATGGTGGCGCATGCCTGTAGTCCCAGCTACTTGGGAGGCTGAGGCAGGAGGATTGCTTGAGCCCAGGAGTCTGAGGTCGCTGTGAGCTAGGCTGACGCCATGGCACTCTAGCCTGGGCAACAGTGAAATTCTGTCTCAAAAAAAAAAAAAAAGTGAAATGTAAATCCTGCAAAAAGAATTTTATTCTTTTCATTAGTAGACCCGTATTGCAAAAAAAAAATACACTTAGTTATTATTATATTTTAAATTCCATCAATGAGAGCTAGGTGGAAATTTCGTTCCCCTCTTATTATATACATATTCACATAATATAATTGATTTTGCCTTTTGGCCTACAAAATTTAAAATATTTACTGTTCAGCTTTTTACAGAAAAAAATTGTTGGTTCTTGGTTAAGAGGAAAAGAACCCAGACAGTAGGAGGAATAACAGGGCTATGGGAGAGATTGAGGAAAGTGACGTGATGAAACAAATAAAATGGAAGAAATAGAATGTTCTTTCACTAATCATGAATCACTGACATGGAGTCTTTAAGGACTGGCTGCCTTCCACCTACACCAGCATAAAGTTATCATCTATGTTAAAACACACACATGAGTGTGTGCACACACGCACGCACACATCTAGCAGTCTGCCTGCTCTGAGGGAAATGTGACCCTGAGCCCAAATCCCCGGTTTGCCATGAATTTACCATGTGATTTGGCAAGTTATTTTCCCTCTGACTTCACCATTGGTCTTCACGACTCTCCATTCCCCGAAGTTGCAGGTGGAATGTGTAATCATCAAAGCCGATGGGTTTTCCCACTTCTTGGGCTCCTTGAAACGTCATCCCTGGTTTCCACGATGCTGTTCTCAGGATCCTTCCCAATCTTTGGCTGCCTCCTCTTTTGTTCTGAAATCCCCTACAGAAATATAGGCTCAGTCCTCAGCCTTCTGCTCTCCTTTCTTTACACTTTCCCTTAAAGATCTTATGACTCCTTGAATCTGAACATGTCACTCCTCTGGCTAAAACTCTGCAGGGGCTTTTCATCACCACAACAAACGTCAGCTGATTGTCAGGGCGTGCAGGGCCTTTATATCTGCACCTGCATCCCCACCGACCCCAATTGGCACAGCACACTGCCGGCGGCACCTTCCTTCCAGGCTGTAGCTGGCTCAGCAGCTGGAGTCCCCTGGGCCCAGGCTCCCTCCTGCCTGCCTGTCTCTCTGCCCACCTTTGCTGAACCGGCATCCTCTAGTCCCCCAGGTCTTCATCTGACTTGAACCTTGCTTGTTAAACAAATTATTTAAACATTGTTTTAAATTTAATAGACCATCTTTTTGAGCACTTCAAATTACTGTCAGGGCAAGCACAACTCCAACGACAAAACATTCCTGAACACTGAGACCTCCTGCAGATCTTAACAATTATATTTTTAATGTCATGCATCAAGTTGGCACAAATATTCCAATATTAAAAACATACTCAAGATATCCTGCACTTTTTGGACAGGATTTTTGTAACCTAAGCAGATCCCATGTGCCACTCCCTTGTTTCGGACTGTCCCTGGTTGGCTTCCCACTCCTCTCGGGAGAGAATGGGCATCCTAGCTGGGGCCACAGCCCCTCACAGACACCTCCTCCCACTGTTTTGCCCTCTCTGTGCATGGGGCACCAGCCACACTGGCCCCTTTGTTCCTCAAGCATGCGAGCTGGCTCCCCTCTGCACCCCTCCTCTTCCGACTGGAGATCGGCCCCCACATTCTCACAATGGCCTCCAGCTTATCGTCCAAAGTGAGGGGCAGGGGTCATCTCCTCAGAGAGGCTTCTCCTCACCACCCTTTCTAAATCTATCCTGTCACTCTGTGAAATGAGTGCATTTCACTTTCTTTGTAGACTTATCCCAGTCCGAAACTTTCTGGCTCAGGTATTTGTGTACTGGTTCTTGTGTGTTTGTGGCGACAGAGGCCGTAAGTCCTGTCTCTATCTCCACTGCTTGGCCCGTAAGTTGTCCTGGCACGCATTCACTCCACTCCTTTTGAGTGAAGGAGCAAACATGAGTCCAAATGGCCTGACTGGGTCTCTGCCGGGCATGGGTGGCTTTTCCTCACAGTGAACGTTAGTCTTTGGTGTGACAAGGTTACATGCTTGGATTCCAAAGAATGCCTGTGTGTACTTGAGTGATGTAGAGAGGAGGCCATGTTAGCCTGCAAAGCAACAGGGGCTGATGTGAGGCTACGTATTAGCACAGTGCCTCAGATTTCCACAAAGAAGACAGGTATTTTGGATGCTGTTGGTAAATTTGAAATCAAGGACAAACCTCGACAGTGTGTATACAGCATTTGTTTTTGTCTTTGAAAAATCACTATTAATATTTTTATGAGAAATTCCAAATCTGAGTATATTGGTTTCATTTTTAAAAGAATGTTAACTGTTTAGAGAGAATATTGAATTCTGGTACATTCTGAATGAAAGTATTATTTTTGAATATTTAGTGGAGAAGAACATTTCAAACAATGGAAAACCTTAGTTATTTATATTTGACCTTTATTTCTGTACACTCTTTTAACTTTTCCAGATTGTTAATTGTGTGTGTGTGTGTGTGTGTGTGTGTGCTGTCTGTAGATTCTCTCCATTTTCTTCTCATCTCTTTTAACATGTAGCAGAAGTAGTATAAGCATAGTGAATTATCAAAGCATTCATAGTCCCTGAGTAGAAAACCTGAGTCAGGGTATTCAATAATAAGACATTGATGGCTACTATTAAAGTGTAGAAGTTTCTCAGATTGTACTTTCTTCATATATTGCAAAAGAAATTATAATAAAAATTGTATATACATGAAATTTGACCCTATATTTGTGTATAGAGTCAAAGTTCCAGACTTACATACAGACTTAGATATGTTGAAAAAGACATAAGGTTTTGCAGTTTCTCTTCAAATACTGTAGTGTGTAATTTCACACAGAGAACATTAGAGAAAAAAAAAATTCCCTCTTTGAGTCCCATTCTGTATCTCTTACCACCTACCTCAGCTCTACATAATATCCCATATGTCTTCTCTCATTACTAGCATATTTTAAAGTCATTAGAACTCCATGGGTGGCAGAGATACATTGGAGAGCAGCTCATAATTAATATAAACCTCTCAGGGGAACTTTGGAGTTTAACTTGATTTATACATATACATACACACACACAAAATTTATTTTAACAGAAAGTTGGACAAGACATTTAATTATGAAAATATATTCCAAACTATGTAGCCCTGTTTGTAAGTAAACGTCCTCTACATAATTTTTTACGTAATTTCAAGTGAGTCCCACTCATGATCTAGCTACATCACTGACTTGCTCACAGGATCTGGGACCTCATACAGTAACTTTAAAATTTTTTTCTGGTATACATCATGGATCAGGTAGTGGCATCTGCTGGCAATGAGTGATATTGCTTTCTAATTCTATAGGTAGGCTGGCTCGTCATCACGTATATCCCTGGAAAGTAGATCCACAGTGTTGTTTTTCTTAGAACAAACATATACATAAAAAGATAGATAACAAAACAGAGTGGCAATGATAATTGACATGTTGGCTGGTATGTGACATAAGGAAGGAAGAAAGAGAACTTTTATTATGAATTATTGGGTGCTGTGTGGTGCTGTGTTCCTTCACACGCTATCAGAGAGCTTAAGAGATCAGAGAGGTTGAGAAGCATGCCCAGGTTCGCAGGCTGGTGAAGGCAAGGTTCAAAGCATACTTTGATCCTGGGTTAGTTAGGACGTCCTAGTTTTTGAAGCAGAAAAAGCTATTCAGACAAAGATTTAGATGGCAATGAGCACTCTCATATACTGTCAGTTCTATTGTATATTGCTTCAGTTTTTCTGAAAGACAATTTTCCCATATGCATCAAAAGCCTTAAAAGCATGCATGCCATTTGACTAAGCAATTCCAATTCTAGTAATTTATCCTTGGGAAATAATGATAGAGGTGCTTGAAGACTATTAACAAATATGGTTATTGCATTTATATATATGCATGTTATATATTATGCCAGTTGTTATAATAGTGAAAAATAAATAATCTAAATAACAAAGTGTTGTTCACATAGATTATGGTATATCCTAAAATGGAATTATATTCATCCATTAAAAATATGTTGTATTGGAATATTTAATGGAATAAAAATGTTTATGCCATATTATTAAGTTTAAAAAGCTTTATATTTCTATATGGTATCATTTTTTTGAATAAAACTCTATATATGTATGTGTGAATTGTGTGGGTTTGTAAGAAAGATATACCAAAATACCAACAGTGGTTATCTCTGAGAGATAAGAAGACAGATCACATTTATTTTCTTCTTTTCCTCATCTCTATTTTATAAATTGTCTACAATGAAACACATTGCTTTTAAAATTTAAAATAGTTTATATTTTAAGAAAAGATTTAAGAATATGGTCACAGGAAGCAGCCAGGGATGCAGAACGAAGAGAGATCTAGTGGGAACAGAACTGGGGCCTGGGGAGGGAAGAGTCCCTGAAGCAGAAATTTAATGGGAAGATGTGTTAAACAGCAAGAAGATGCAAGCGTTGGCATAAGGATGGTATCCCGGCATGCTGTAAGGGGGAGTCAGGAAGCACACAGGTAGATAGGTAGCATCCTTGGTGCCTGAATGGCAGGGTACCCAGCCACAGTGCCTGGAGAGTGGCCCCAGGATGTGTATCACCTTTGTTCTAGAGATATTGGGGGACTTGGAAGAGAGCAGAACACAGGAATTAGGATTGGTGCTGGGAGGTGGGTGTAAATCCAGGGTAGAAGGAGAAGCAAGTCCAACTCCGTACTAGGTTACTGAATGATGGTCCCAGGACTCCTTACGTTTCCCTTGACAAGCTCCATACAGGCTGGGTTCCCTCTCCTGCTACCACATTAACGAATTAGAGAATCATTTGTCTGCAGATAGTTGGAGCACAATATCTGTACTAAACATTGCTTAGGGCTAATTGATGTACTTGAAACAAGTTGGGAAACAGACAAGTAAAACTAAACCAAGAGATGGAACTAATATCTTCTTTTTGACTTAGTTTTCTCCTAGGAAGCAAAGGTGATTAAAT
The DNA here is from genome assembly GCA_004363605.1 of Indri indri. Lineage (NCBI taxonomy): Eukaryota > Metazoa > Chordata > Mammalia > Primates > Indriidae > Indri > Indri indri. The sequence continues at coordinate 196,990 of RJWJ010000350.1, read as the reverse complement.
TCATTCCTTTGCCTTCAAATATGCCCTTGAATTGAGATCATTTGTAACATCTACATGTTTTAAGCCTGTGAAAGGTTTGGGTTCTAAAGTTTTGGAAAGAAAGAGACTATTGGAATTGGGTCAGTAGATCTAGATCCTGTTTGCTGGCGTGCCTGACTGGGGTCTCAGTTCTGTTCTCTGTAAAGTGAGAGAAAGATGGAGTATCCTCTCAGCCTTGAAACTTCATGACTGTCTGAACCTGAAACTTCACTCTTACTTTCTTGCCCATATCTTCTCTCATACCTACCCAGGCCCCCTCCCAAACAAAATAGCCTAGAAGGGGAGAGTGGAACCGCAGAAGATTAGACTGAGGGGAGAGTGGGCTCCTTTTGCTTTTCCTGGAGTATCCTTACAGACTACACGGCTAAAAAGCTAGGAGCATTTTAGCATTCGTTTATTTATCTACTTACTCATTCAAGAAACGTTGAAAGCCTGGTTTTGTGCCAGACATTGTGCTAGGTTTCAGGAAAAAAATTTAAAAAGACACCTCGCTTGCCATCAAACTTTCTATGTAGTGGAGGATTTCCAGTTCCCCAGCTGTATATTCCCCTAGAGATTTTGGACTTCCTCTTTCTTCTCTCCCCACCTCCACCCACCTTGCTTCTAATAGGAAACATTTTTATGGCAGTTGATTAAAATATATGAATGATATGGAGGTAGAAAAATGCTGGAAACCACTGGCCTAGGTAATTGCCACCAAAAGAGCTGTATGTAACAGGGTGATAGTGTCTGGACCATAGAAACACAGCCACGTGAACATACCTGACCACATGTAACCTATCCTGTTTCAGGAGTTTCTTACGTACCCAGCCACAGGGCTTAATTAATAAGTCCCCACGTCTACTGGGTAGATGGTTCTAAAATCCATCTATTTTTTTCTGTCGCCACTGCTTCTCCTTTGATCCAGTTTGCATCATCATTACCTGGATTACTATAGCACCTCCTCTCCTTGCCCCCCTTCAATTCCATTTTCTGTACTGTAGCCAGAGTGAACTTCCTGAGCCACAAATCTGATGATGTCTCTTCTCTGCTTTTACACATGTAGAGTCAAATCTAACATCTCTGTGTGTCATTTGGTCTTGTAGTTTTCTGTGTAGTTGTCTTTCTCCCAGGCTCTACAGAAAGCTCTGTGAAGATAGAGACTGTAGCTTATTCTTTAGTCAATGAATGCACCTAGCACTATGCCTGGCATGGAGTATGAGTGCTCAACAGTGTTTGTAGGATGAATGAAGGATGCCACTTTGGAGGTCATATTTAGTTGAAGTCACAGGTACAGATAAAATGTGGCTGTAGGAGATGCTCAGCAAGGGTCTTGTTGAATGAATTAATAGATAATGAGGGTGTGTAGACTGAGAACAGGCGTAATCAATAGAACTCTGCAGAACACTAACATTTCACTGGGTGGTGCGGTAGAGGAAGGTACATCTGTGAGAGTGACTGAGGAGAGCCAGGAGAGAGTGTGGGAGGCCTGACAGGAAGCAGAGATTTTCAATAGATGTTTCTTTGGATACCCAGGGCCCCGCACAGAGGCAGGTAAATGAATGGGGGAATGATTAATGGTCAGCAGACTAAAATTCTGCAGCAAAGTCAAATAGCAAAGGGACTGAGAAGCGTTCACTGCATTTGAATCACAGTTTTAGTAAAGTGATTGGTACAGAAGTCCAGGGAGGGATCGGAGGAGAGGAAGGAGAGATCGCGAAGATAGACCACTCTTAGAAGGAAAAGGAAGGAGAAACACTGAGCAATAGGGAAGTGTGAATCTAGAGGAGGCGGGAGTTTTTGTCCGTCTGCATTTAAATGTGGGAGACACACCAAGAGTGAAAACCTCTACTTCCTGCCTCACTGCTCACCCAGCAGGTGCTTTGGTCCAAGGCAAAGGCAACCGAAGGGGTGGATGAACTGTGAGTTCAAGAAGCTCGGGAGTTACCAGGCACCATCCAGGAGTTAAGGAGGAGGAGGTGAGAACTGCCTCAACACTGGCCAGGCTTGGGAGGCCTGAGCATCTTCTTGAGGTCCCTAGAAGAAGAGTTTGGGTGGGAAGGGCAAGCACAGATCCTGAGGTTGTGAAATGCTGCTTCCAAGTGCTGCAAAGGTCACAGGCCACACTGTGACCTTAGTTCTTCCCCTGGCAAGTTTTTGGCTTCACCTGTTGGGTGACTTCTTATTTTCTTCTGCCCTATTTTTTGTTTATATTTCTTCAGTAATAATAATGATGACAATGATGTTAATAATAATAATGATTAGCTAGCTGCTCTGTTAAGTGCTTTTATAAGCATTGTCTAATTTATTCCGGCTAATAACACAATGAAATAGATAAAATTATTATCCCCATTTTATAGATTACTAAAGTCAGTTGAATAAATATATTTATGTATAAATACTATGTATACAGTTGACCTTTGAACAACATGGGTTTGAACTGCATGAGTCCACTTACGTGTACATTTTCTTCTGCCTCTGCCACCCTGAGACAGCAAGACCAACCCCTCCTCTTCCTCCTCCTCTTAACATTTTATTTTCTCTAGCTTACTTTATTATAAGAATATAGTATATCATAATATATATCAAAATATGTATTAATCAACTCTATGTTATTGGTAAAGCTTCTAGTCAACAGTAGGCTTTTAGTAGTTTAGTTTTTGAGGAATCAAAAGTTATATGTGAATTTTTGGGATGGGGTGAATTTTTGGCACCTCAACCCCTGCCTTTTTCAAGGATCAAATATAAAATATTATATTTATGATGTATATTATAAATATAACATAATATATTAATATAATACAGAAATATATTTGTACTACATAAAATAATATTTGTTATGTATATATAAATATATAAATTATATATAAACATATATATGTTAAATACATTCCACAGAAAGTAGTTGCTAATAAGAGTGTGTCGAAATGTCTTTTTAATCTCTTGTGCCCTTACAGATTGATGATATAAGCAAGAGGTATTTAGAAAAATATGTAACATTGGGCCGAGGCCTTTTCCAAAATTTTATATCTTAAGTAATAGAAAGGGAAAAAAAATCAATTATAAAAATTATGACTTATTTGCTTTCCTGATATTTTTGAAACTAAAATATTTCTCCTTGCTAACAGGTAAAATTTTTCTTGCTCTTAATGCTTACTATAAAATGAAGAAGTAAAATAGATTAAGAACATAGCCCATATGTAAGAATTATTGTTTCTATTATTAAATCGCCAAAATACAAATGCATTCAGGATGAATACTTGAGTCTTCAGAGCCATTGCAACCATCTGAATGCAAAATATATTTTAATGTATTTTATAAATGAGTGATGATAGCACACAGGAATGACAGTGCCTCTTGCATGATTCCCCATGCAATTCCCTGGGCTGATCTTTCTTGTAGTAAAACAAAACCAGGGGAAATATGCTTTTCTTTTAAAGTAACCCTAAAGGCCTGCCTTTAAATAGACAACAGAAGCTCAGGGATCAATGCTTGGGGACCTAAGCTGCATTATTTTTTACCTTTTGTGTTGCTGAATTACTACACATATCATACATGAGAGTATATACTGCAGATTTAACAAAAGACCTGGCTATACTGACTTAAGAAAGGGATTTTGTTCTCACCTCCAAAATACCTACTTCTTTCTTTTTAATTCAACTTAGATCCAGCAAGAGAATTTACATATATTTGAAATTTTTAGTGGAGAAAAATATCCCTTAATATCAAATAGATTAAAAAACATGCGTTGAATGGTTGACTCAGGGGCTTTCACTAAACTGGCCATGAATGCTGAAACCATCTGTTTTTCTGGACGTTGTCAGGGTGAGTGTGGCAGAGGCAGCTGTTTGCAAAGGGACGCTTTAGATGATGAACCAGCCCATTGTTTCTAAGCAATTCACTTGCATTCAGAGGCTCTACCCAAGCGTACTATAGAGCAATCAAAATCAAACTATTGTTTGTACCAATCATATTGATCTGAAAGGATCGTGGTGGGATGACCCCATTGTAGATGCAAATAGTTGTTCAGAGCAGCTGTATGCTGGCCAATATGTACCTCAGTAGGAAACAGACTTGGAAGCTAGAGGGCTCTCTGCACCCTACTGGGGGAGGAAAAAAGATTATACCAGATTGAACTGCAATTTAAGGGGACTGGAGGGAATGAAGACGCAGGTCTGTTGGTATTAGTGGCAATTTTCTTTCATGAAAAAATTGTTGAAATTAACTCCATGGTGGCAAAACTATTTTTATATTAAAGCTTTCTGCAAACTATAAATGTAGAATCTCCAAAAAATTAGATAATGACTTAAAACTGTAGCACAAAATGTGATTTGCTTTGGTTTCAAATGTCAGGTCCTGACTAGTTCTGCAAATTAGAAAATGTACAATCTTAGCTTATCTAGAGTTATTCATACACTGTTTAAAGTTTTATATTTACAATGCAGAAAAATGTAGAAACAATCTTGATATTGTAATATTTGCATGAATATTAACAAGGACATTTTTGTCCATGCAGAGAGCCAATCGAAGCACACAAAAAGAAAATTATACTGTTTCATTTTTTAAATAACCTGAATGCTATATTTTATCCATTAACATTTAAGCTTTTTGGTTGTCCTTGCCACTTCATTGCATGCATGCTAATATCTTCTCATATAAAATTTAATCTGTTGAACTAAATGAAGGAATTAGTATTTGAAAGACATCTTTCATTAAGCAATTAACGAATCTCTCCAACAAATCTACAAAAGCATATGTGTTTATATTTAATAATTATTTGTATGATCAGCCAGTTATAACACATGCATACATTTAGTTTTAGTCATGCTATTACTATGCCTAAACTTATTGTCATTGTATCATAGAGGCCTAATAAAAATGTGGTTTAAGCTGGTTATTTCCTAAGGAATATATAGATCTCTCGTGTATTGACTTTTGGAAGTCCTGTCTGGTTCAGAATTCCCTCAAGTAGAGATATTTAGTTGTGGGTGAAATTTTGCTTTATATGGCAGTGAATACCAGAAGTAACAGGGTAAAGTTAAGACAATTCATAGGTTCGTGGACTATGTCTAAGAAAAGGCTTAATACCCCATGTGCCAATCAACTTTAATTGGCAAATGTAGGGGCCAGGATAAGACTTGAGTTTTTCTTAAGGAAATAAAAGAAAAAATCTTATCTCAGCTATCCACAATTCCCATTGCTTAAATAATTATTTCTGAGCAACACTTTCATTAGCAGCCTACTCTGCTTCACTTGAGTATGTGCAGTTGTCTTTGTTTTGCTGTGACTATGGCATGGGGTTGAGTCTATGGAATGTTCTGCTATGGCAAATTCAGTCCATCACTAGGTCGGCAGGCCTAAGTAATGTGAAAGAAAAAAATTAAAAGTGATTTTTCTATTAAATCTCTGATGTTTCCTTGCATTGACTGATATGTGTGGATGATTTGGTATTTCACGGAATGGCTATGAAATATTCGTAAGATTACTCTATTGTTTCAAACTTCTTAAGTATTTTATTTATAAAATAGACAATAGACAATATTTCATTCTTCTAATGCTCAGGTGATTGTATTTCTCCTCTTCTTTTAGGGGAATGAGTCCAATCGCAATGGGAAAAAAAAGTAAAAAAAGGTAAAGGATTTATTCCAAAAAGTAATTTCCAGGTTATATCCCTAATATGACTAAACATTTGGCCAAAATGTCCATGCCTATCTATAGAAATAACTATAGCTATGGTAAGTGATGTTCTCAATGATAACCTGAGATGCTACAATATGTCAGCCACCAAAGAATAATTACAGAATGCTCTAAATACTCTACTTGTTATTAGATTTTACTATGTACCCATGGGGAAGTTCAACTTCTTTGTATGGAAAGAAACAATTTTCTGCTCCAAACTAATAAAATGAAAAATGTGTTAGTATGTGTTATGGGCTTAATTGTGCCCCCACCCCCCAAATTTGTACATTGAAATCCTAACCCTCAGTAGCTCAGAATGTGGTTGTTATGTGGAGACAGGCCCTTTAAAGAGGTTATTGAAGTGAAATGTGGTCAGAGGGATGGGTCCTAATCCAAACTGGCTGGTGTCCTTATATGAAAAGCAAATTTAGACCTACACGGAGAAACATCAGGGATGCAGCCCACAGAGGAAAGGCCAGGTGAGGACTCAGTGAGAGACAAGACAAGGAGAGAGGTCTCAGAAGAAATCAAATCTGCTGACACCTTGATCTTGGACTTTAAGCCCCTGGAACTGTGAGAAAATAAATTTCTATTGTTTATGCCACCCGGTCTGTGGTATTTTGTTATGGCAGCCCTAGCCCTGTCCATACTGAGACAGTATGCAAAGGCCATGTTGTAATTTACTTTGTTTTCCCTTAATCCTCATAACATTTTGAGATAGGTTTTTATATTTCAGTACGGATAAGGACATGGAGGCTTAAAGAGGCTCAGATTTGCTGAGGGTCCCACAACTGACAACCAGGAAACTTGGGTTTGAACCTTGGTCTCTGGGTCTCCAAAGCCCTTCTCCTCACCTTCATGTCGGTGGAAATTTGGTCTTTTCATGAAGAGAGGATCGCAGGCACCTGGGAAGAAAGATTGGTGTTGGCTTGCCTACTTATTACTCAAAGTGGCAATACAATATTTTCAAATAAACATTAAAGAAGGAAACAAAATTATAATGAACCCTAGCATTTGGAAATGAGAAATTTTTTAAATAATAAAGGATACAATGAAGTATAGAAAAGCATAGAAAATTATTCTGTTGATAAATGGAAGATAGTAAAGAAAAAAACTCTTTGCTACCTTTGGTAAAGAGTAGACTGAATTCTCCAAGACCAATTTGACATTTTAACAGAGAATACAGAATTCTAATGTAATCTTTTAGAGTAAACCATTCATGAGCTCTTTTTTCTTATGAATAAACCCATCAAAACTGAGAAAGTTTTGCCAGCATTTTAACACATTCCAGTGCTTCTTTCCAGTCATATTATTTGTAGTCATTATAAATCAAGGCAATGAAGTTTGCTCTTTACAAAATTCCTGTAATTTTCTACATGTATTTAAATTATATTCTTACTATCCTGTTTAAGCCCCTAGAACTGTGAGAAAATAAATTTCTATTGTTTAAGCCACCGAGTCTGTGGTATTTTATATGTTATACATTCTGTAATAGTCAGATACTTTACTTGAGGGCAAAACCACTTTTTTTCCTTTGATAAACAAAACATGTCTCATTACCTTGCATAGACAACCTATATCTCTACCGCTACTGCTTCTAATATATTCTTAATCATCTATATTAATTGTAATTTCTAACTAAAGTAATTTTTATTTATTTTTCAGAAAGAACTGAGAGGTAAATAGTCAAGAATGATGTGTCATATGCAAGCATTTTAACAGACTAGCAAAGTTCATGAGCACACATAATATGACCCCCTGCAGCCATAAATATTCATTTTACACCTTCTTAAAGTAGCAAGTGTGAACATATTTATTAATATAAACCCGGAGATAAAACCACTCCACAAATATAAAAATAGGAAGCAAAAATGCATACATTAAAGCCATGTTAGGGACTAATGGTTCAGTATTCTATTGTACTTAGAAATATCCATGTATTCAAAGATCACCTATTAATTAACTCAGTGTAATATTTTTCTAAGATCTTAACATTGATTAAAGATCTTGGAAAATTAGATTTAAATTGGCATATTACAGATCATAATTTCTGTTTTTATAAAATATTTCTCAGAATTATAATTCAATTTAGTTGAACACGTACATAATTTTCTATTTTTCATAATCATAGATCTTATATGAAAATAATGGTAACCTATCTGATCAGTAAATCAGTAAAAGAAGTTTAGGAAGTTCATATTAATTAGTCTCTGTGTTGATATGTACAAAATAGCTTGCTGGGATTTTGATTAGGATTGTGTTGAACCTATATAACAGGTTGGAAAGAATGGACATCTTAACAATAGTGAGTATTCCAATTCATGAATATAGAATATCTCTACATTTATTCAAATCTCTAACTTCTTTTATCAGAGTTTTATAGTTTTCTGCAAATATATCCCATATGTATTTTATTCAACTTATAACAAGTTTGTTTTTTTTTTTTTTTTTTTTTTTTTTTTTTTTTTTTTTTTTTTTTTTTTTTTTTTTTTTTTTTTTTTTTTTTTTTACTATTGTAAATGGTATTCTAGTTTTCAATTCAAACTCCAATTATCATTGCTGGTATATAGGAAAGTAATTGATTTTTGTATATTAACCTTATATCTTTAACCTTGCTATAACTGATTATTTGTTCAGGGAGTTTTCTGTTCAATTCTCTGGGATTTCTACATAGAAAATCATGTCATCTACAAACAAAGACATTTTTTTTTTTTCCTTCTCTGTATCTCCCTATCTGTATACCTTTTATTTTATTTTCAGGTGTTATTACACTAGCTAGGATTTCCAGCACCATGTACTATGGGAATGATCAGGGAGACATCATTTCCTTCTTCTTTGTCTTAGGGGGAAAGCATCCAGTCTTTCACCATGAAGCATTATTAAATGTATGTTTTTATAAATATTCTTTATCAAGTTGAGGGAGTTCCCATTTAGTACTAGTTTCCTGAGAATTTTATCATGATGGATGTTGGATTTTGTCAAATGCTTCTTTTGCATCAATTGTTATGATCATTTACTTCTTTTGTCTACTGAGGGGGTGAATTACATTAATTGATTTTCAAATGTTGAACCAGCCTTGAATACCTGGAATAAATCCCATTTTGTTGCAGTGTACAAATCTATTTATTCATCGTTTGATTTGGTTTGTCAGTATTTTGTTGAGGATCTATGCGTCTATGTTCATGAGAGCCATTGGCCTGTCACTCTCCTTTCTTCTAACATCTTTGTCTGATTTTGGTATTAGAGGGACGCTGGCCTTGTAAAATGGGCTGGGAAGTGTTCTGGAAAAATCATGGAGAATCGGTGTCATTTTTTCTTTAAATGACTGAAAAACTTCACCAATGATATCTGGGCCTGGTGCTTTCTTTTTGGAAGGTTATTAATTATTGATTGGATTTTCTTAATAGATATAGGCCTAGCCAAATGATCTGTTTCTCCTTTCATGAGTTTTGGCAGTTTGTGTTTCAATGAATTAGTCTGTTTCATCTAGGTTATCAAATTTGTGAGTATAGAAGTGTTCATAGCGTTCCTGTATTATCCTTTTAATGTTCATGGGATCTATAGCAATGACCCCTCTTTCATTTCTAATATTGGTCAATTGTATCTTCTCTCTTTTTTTGTGTGGTTAGCCTGGCTAGAGGCTTGTCAAATTTATTGGTATTTTCAATGAATCAGCTTTTGGTTTTGTTGATTTTCTCTATTGTTTTCCTATTTTTTAATTTTAGTAATTCCTACTATAAATTATATTATTTTGTTTCTTCTGCTTGTTTTATACTTTGCTCTTCTTACTCTAATTTCTTGAGGTAGAATGTTAGATGATCGATTCTAGATCTTTCCTCTTTTATAATACATGCATTTAATGTTATAATTTTTCCTTTAAGTAGTGCTTTCACTATATCCCACAAATTTTGACAAGTTATAGTTTCATTTTCACTTCAAAATATTTGTAATTTCTCTCAGGACTTCTTCCTTGACCCATTTGTTATTTAGAAATTTGTTGTTTAATCCCTGAATATGTGGAGATCTTCCAGCTTTCTTTTTGTTGTTGATTTCTGGCTTAATTCCACTATGGTTTGAGAACACACTTTGTATGATTTCTTTTAAATTTGTTAAGGCGTGTTTTATGGCCTAGGATGTGGTCAATCTTGGTGAATATTTCATGTTCGCTTGAGAAGAATGCTTATTTTACTGTTTTTTCTTTTCCAGTGTTCTTCCTTTATGTAGATCCATTTTTAAAAATCTGTATCATTTTCCTTCTCCCTGAATTTTTTTTTTTTTTAACATTTCTTACAGGGCAGGTTGGCTGGTGATTAATTTCTTGTTTTTGTCTGAAAAAAATCTTTATATCCCCTTCAGTTTGAAGGATAATTTTGATGGATATAAAATTCTAAGTTGGTGTTTTTCGTTTCAACACTTTAAATGTTTCAATCTACTCTCTTATTTGAATGAAGGGAAGTCTGCTATAATTCTTATCCTTGTTACTCACTTTTTCTCCCTCTGGTTTCTTTCGAGATTTTCTCTGTCTTTTTTTCCTTCAGTTTGGATATGATACATTGAGATATGGATATTCAGGATAACTGCTTGGCGTTCTTTGGGTTTTCTGCATATGTGGTTTGGTGTCTGTCATTAATTTTGAAAATTCTAAGGCATTATTACATTACATATGTATTCCGTTTTGATGTCTCTTTTCCTCTAATATTCCAGTGGTGCTTATGGTACATATTTTGAAATTGTCCCACAATTCTTGAATGTTCTATTCTGGTTTTTTTTCATTCATTTTTTTTTTAATTTGTTTGATAAGTTTCCACTGAATTACCTTCAAGCTCACTGATTTTTTCCTTGACTGTGTCCAGCCTACTGATGAGTCCATCAAAAGCATTTTTTGTTTCTGTTACACTTTTTGATTTCGAGCATTTCCTTTTGATTTTTTTCTTCGAGTTTCCATTTCTCTGTTTGTATTATGCATCTGTTTTTTGTATGTTGTCTGCTTTTTTCATTAGATCTCTTAATATATTCATCATAATTATTTTTAATTCTCTGTCTTATAATTCCACAATCAGTGTCATATTAGAGTCTGGTTTTGATGCCTGCTCTTTCTGCTCAGACTGCTTTTACTTGTCTTTTGGCATGTCTTGTAATTTTTTTTTTTTTTGAAAGCTGGAACTGATGCATTGAATACAAGGAAGTGAGGTAAATAGGTATTTTAGTTTGAGGATTTATGGTCATCTCACTAGGTGTTAGGCTGTGTTTAATGTTTACTGTAGCTATCGGTGCCAGGGGCCTCAGTTTCCTCTGGTGTCCTTATTTTTGTCTCCACTTTTGTCGTTGAACTTCCCCAAGAATTCTTCCTTAAATAGAGTCTATATCTTTTAGCTCCTTCAACTGTAATCTATCCTTATACTGGGGCTCTGTTAGTATGGTGGTAATGTGTGGGGGAGGGGAAGCTTTCTACCATCTCATGATTAAATCTTGGTCTTTTACAGAGCCTATGTCTCTGGACTGTGACCTTTACAAGTGTTTCTTAGTTTACCCCAATCCCTTTAAGTGAGACAGGAAGACTAAAGGGAGTCCAGTGAGAGAAATGCCCCATCCCTGGGTGGGATAAGGTTCTAGTAAATTCCTTTCCCTGAATACTAGGCCTTTGTTATGGAAAACGTTCTGTGTCTATTTTGCAATTACTCTTTCCTTCTGCCTACCAGAGCCAGAAGAGAATCTGTTTTATTTAGCTCTTCTGTAGGAGAACTCTGCAGAGTTCCTAAAGGTAAAAACCACAAATGTGAGTGGGGGTGGGTGGATAGGACTGTGGCTCCCAGGACCTTCTCACTCTCATCCTAGTCCACACTCACCCTCCAGCAATTGAGCAAAATTGCCGTCAGGTGTTCCCTACCAGTTTATGACTCCAGTGGCTTCTGTTCCAGGTAAATTGATCTTGACTCTTGGCTCTTTGGATTAGCCTGGTTCTCCGGATTTGGGGGTGGCAACTTGCCCTGTGAGCTGTGTTCTCCGAAGGATTTTCAGTTTGTTTAGTTTTTCCTTTTGTACAGAGAGAAGTAATGAATTTTCTAGCTCTTTACATGTTGGAGCTAAAACCAAAAGTCTAATTAGTCACTTGATGAGAAAAAGAACCCAAATAATGTTTCTATGTATGTGTGTATGTGTCTGTGTGGGTATCTTTGTGTGTGTGAGTTTTCTTGTATTATACTCTATACTGATCAAATTGGGAAGAAACAAACATTTGCTGTTAAGCCAAAGTGATAAAACAGTAAAAAGGGAAAAATGGTCTGATTTGCCCAATGACTCACTTTGATTAAGTGAACATAGTTTCTTATAGGAAAACGCTTCTGAGCTAGTAGTTCTTTTGAGAAGACTTTTTTTTTTTTTTCCGTATTATTAGACTAGCACAAGTGTTAGAAATTCAGCTTTTAAAAAATTTTTCTGGAATTTTTGAGAATGCTAAATATATGGAGTGCTTACTGGTGTCTATAAACCAATCAGATATCTCTTCTATTTTTAGAGACTTTATAGTATATATTTTTAATAACTCTGGAGTTAGAAAAGTATTTCATAGTTATACAGGAGAGGTGAATTATCTTCTCAATATAGATATGTGGATACTTGGAGAACTTACAGCTTCAGTTTTACATATTCAGCTCCGGGTCAGTGAACTTAGGACATAAAAATTCAGATCTGAAAAAGCAATGCTGCTTTTCGGTGGAAGTAAAACATACATTTGCACAAACAGAAAGAAAAACAAAAAGGCTAATGAATGAGTATCTCTGTTGTCTCTCACCTGATAAAGAATAATTCCTGTCTCTACACAAAAGAGATCCATAAATGAATAGAACATAAAACCAAATTTCCAGTTATTGCTGCAACCAATGGAGAATAACCTATTGGCTATTCACAGATCAGAATAAGAATCATAAGAATCAAGTTGGCCAAGAATAAGAAACAAAACAAGAGTCATAAGAAAAAAATAGAAAAATATAGTCAGCAAAGCTAAAGTTCTGTTGCCTCCTGGAATTGCCCCCATTCCAAGATCCAAGAAAAGATGGGCTGAGATGGAAAACCCACAAGTATTATCAGGCAATGTAGTGTAACTGACTCCTCAGATATCTTGATGGGGAGTCCAGTACTTACAAGGTATAATTTTTGAAAAGATAAAAATATGATTCTTACGTGAATATGGAAAGAATATGCATTAAAATTTATTTAACTCTTTAAGGAAGGAACTAACAGGGTGAAAAAGCTGGATTGTGCTTTATAGTTTTTCATGGCAAGCTGAGAGTACTGCATTTGAGTTAGTAAACCTTTTACTTGTAAAGTGAGATTTTAAATGGCCAAAGTGACCTACATCAAACAGACCTGCCAAGGTAGCTATTTTTTGATTCTCACTTTTCATTAAAAAGAAAAAAAACCCAAGATATTATTTAATTTTTTTCTTTATATTGAGGGATAATATTTAAGTGGATCTTCTAAAATTGACTGATTAAGGGTATTTTTCATTCACTATAGAATCACTAGCTTCTAGCTCTAGAACACATCCTTAATTCATTTATTAAACACGTACTTATTGAGAGTTGGGTATTGCGCCAGGACATAAAGGTGGAAAAAATAGACATGGCCTCTGTCCTTAGAGATTTTACAGTTCAGCCTCAAGTATTAGTTACAAATTTAAAACAGCTCATCTACTATAGTCAGTAGATGATTAGAATTAGATTAGATATGAGATGTGGATTTGGTATGATGAAAAGTGACTAATATTAAAGAAAGAAAACAAACACAATTTTATGAAACTCCCAGGAATTAAAATACAAAATTCCAGATCAGGTTAGCTTTGGACTAAAGCAAAGCAATTTGTTTGCGTCTTTTGTTTCTCTTGCCCAGCCTTCATTTTGCATTTGATCTGTTCATGTGTCTAGAACATTTCATGGCAGGTGATACGGAGCACCAAAGGAAGAGAAACACATCAGATAATTGCAATAATTCTAATCTAATATTGGGAGAAGAAGTTGAAGAAGTCACTGGTTTATATGGGAAATCTTTATATGGGTGCTTTTCTCATGGAAAATACAAAATCCAGATAGATTTGTATTTGTATTGGTGCAACCAAGGTATATATTTATTTCCATAATAGGGATATAAGCACAAAGACTTCTTGATAAAATAATGCATTTTTCTGGACACCTTGATTCTCAAATGATAATTATTATTTAGTGTTGTCAGAATCCAAGGGGCATTTACCCTCCCCACCCCAGGAAGTATGTACGATAACACTTAGGATACAGGTGAAAATATTAACAATTTATTTTTATTTTAAAATTATACCCTCTAAAACTTTCTAGTTTTAAGCATGTTGTATAACGTATTTTAGCATTGTAGGGGAGGAAAAATAATTTCACCTTTCTCACTCAACCAGGCACTATAGGGAGAGATGCAGGAGAGCTGACGTTGGTAAGATTTCTTAGCCTTCCATGTTTCTGCCAGTTTTCCCAGGATCCCATCTGCAGGCTCCAGAGCAAGTGGGGTGTCCCAGATCCCATGCTTGTTGCCAGCACTGTAGTGGAGGAACTATAATTTTCTCTCTAACCTTTCTTAGTTCTTAGTTGGGAGTCTCCTGTAACAAAAGACAGATTAAACAAGAGAAAAACAGAAGTCTGTTAACACGTATAACTCACGTATACATGGGAGTAAATCTCAAAGAGGTGGCTTTGAATTCAGGCTTAAATGTCATCTTCAGCTGAAACAAAGAAGGGTGTTGGAGAGGCTAGTTATGGGAAGGAGACCAGGAAGACCACAGTAAACAAGGATAAGGTTTGTTCTGCAGATTTAATTAGGTGCCTTCTCCAGTGATGAGAGTCTTTGGTGATTCAGTCATCTCTCTTTTCCTGGTACAGAGAGGGCAACACCCTTACAAGTAGAGATTTCTCTATAGGTGTAAATTTCCCTTACACAAGGGTAACTTCTACTCTGTTTTTAGAGCTTCTCCTATGTCTGCAATTTCTCAAAATAATCAGCTCAAAATAATGCTTACACCAAAGGAGCATATGTTAGGGTGGCATATTCTGGTTTCCTATAGTATAGTGTTTTCATTTTAAAATAAATATACATATATTGAGGGAATATGCAGTTTTTATAGATGGGGAACTCACTGAGAAAAGTTTGGAGAACACTGTTCTAGGGAACCTATTGTCCTAAAATATTATCCCCATTCCTTTTTCTTGGCAGAAACCAAACTTGAGTTGTAATGGTAACCAACTTAATAACTTAATATTCGGGTAAAACTTATGCCTATGTTTTGTTAAAAAAAAAAAAGCTTATAGAGGCAAGTATTTATGTTGTTTATGTTTTTTTCTAGAGAAAAGTTATGTTACCAAATAAAGGGGTGTGTTCAACCAGTAGTTCAGTAGTATAATCTAGGAATATTTGGAAGAATCCTCACATGACGTATTTTGCTATAGCAGCTCTACTGGACTAAGATAAGATCCAGTGATAAAGACAGATAGGATCGCTGTCCTCATGAGCACACAGTCTAATCTATTTATTATGCAAATAAATTTGTGATTATTGTTGTTATGAGGATTAAACCTGTTGTTATTTGTAAAGTACTTACTACACTGCCCGAGCACACACACAGTAAGGATAAGTAGTTATGCATTCAATGAATAAATGCATACACACGATGAAGTGAAAGTACAGAATGTGAAGAGAATGTATAATGGGGATGGTGATCACCTAGCCTGATCTTCCCCAAGGAAATCACTTTTAACTTGTGATCTTGAAGCTGTGTGGAAATTTCCAGGTAGCTTCTATAAATTCTAGGCCTGTGGCAGCCTTCACAGGCAGTGCCTCTCAAGGCAGCAGTAGCACATAGTGGAGAAGACCTGTTCAATGCATGTGGGACTGATTGGAGATCAAGTCCTTTGCAAATCCAGCTTGTTACTCATTGGGCTTTTGTGTTGTGGGGAAGTAATTCCCATAAAGCACTAGTTAGTACTCAGATGGTGGGTGAGAAGTGTTACCATCTCATCCTATTTCAGCTATCAGGCATCAAAAGCCACTTTGGGTCTGTTGGACAGAGGAGGCCTGGAATGTAGCCTTGAAGAATCCTAAACTCTTTTTAATCTCTAGCACATCAGACCATTGTTCACTCTTGTTATAGCAGTGGGACACCTTTGTTTTTTTTTTTTTTTTTTTTTTTTGAGACAGAGTCTTGCTCTGTTGCCTGGGCTAGAGTGCCGTGGAGTCAGCCTAGCTCACAGCAACCTCAAACTCCTGGGCTCAGGCGATCCTTCTGCCTCAGCCTCCCAAGTAGCTGGGACTACACGCATGCACCACCATGCCCGGCTAATTTTATATATATATATATATATGTATGTTTTTTTTTTTTAGTTGTCCAGGTCATTTCTTTCTATTTTTCAGTGGAGACGGGGTCTCACTCTTGCTCAGGCTGGTCTCGAACTTCTGACCTTGAGCGATCCACCCGCCTCGGCCTCCCAGAGTGCTAGGATTACAGGCATGAGCCACCGTGCCCGGCCGGGACACCTTTCTTTAAGTGGATAGATTTTATTTACATTTTCTTTTAGAACAGGCTTACTATGCCCTTAAAGAAGAAGCTCATCAGAGTTTCTCTCTGTATGTATATATGAGTGTGTATACATACATAAACTCTGTGTATGTGTAGGCAGTCCTTATTTTGCCAAGGTTTCCAATTTACAGGAATTTTAGTAACCACAGTTTAGTTAAATAATATCAGTACTCCAACAACACAATTCAAATTTTAGTTATCACAGTGTGCTAGCTGAGTAATTACACAAAATACAAACTTTGCTGCTAGATCTTTAGCCCACAGATTGTTAGGTAAATGACAGGTGCTCATCCCAATGACCAATCTTGTCATTTTTTCCAAAGTCTATTGTGATGGGTCACTGCACATCTGCGATTCAATTCATGCACAAATAGCAAAGCATGAAGTTGTGTTCTGCCTTGTCTCCCAGAGGCAAACATACGTGATATTTTACAAAACTGGAAGATAAAAAGAGGGAATTGGCCAACAAAGATGAAAGTGCAGCAAAGAAACAAAAAGTGATAAAACGGGAAGTGAAATTAGAATCAAATGTACATAGAAGACATAGCTGACTGGGAATGCTGACGCCATAGCCACTCAAGAGACTGTAGATTTGCAGCCAGAGACTCACTGAAGGTGAGCAGTTTACCGACATAAAAGATAACAATGTTTTTGACAAAAAAGGGCAAAGACGTCTCACAGGAAGTGATGCCTGCAAGAAACTTTACATTAGAGGAACTCTCAGGAGTATTTCATAACATTGAAAGCACAAAGGATAAAATGTTGGAATCTGATCCAAATTTAGAAAAGAATGTGATGATTCACAGGACATGGAAAAGATGCTTATCCCATATTGTAAGTTTTATGACAAGAAATTCAAGCTTTTCTTGGCTAAGTCTTTTATGAAGGGAAAGAAAACCACTTTAAAAATGTTTCTAATATTTTACACCATACTAAATATGTTTTTTATTTCCCTTACATTTATAAGTGACATGAAAGAATTAATGTCTTGACAAACAATTTTAAAGGTCACAGAACAATCGAAACTTTTCCCTTTGGTTATTAAGATCCCTTTGCGTGGCTTCAGCATTGTTAGGTCCGGAGCCGAGAGAGAGACACGCGAAGCCTCATGTGTAGCAAAATGCTGTTTATTTTGAGCATCTGGGTGCAGATGGGGTCCACATGGGGCTTCCTGTGTCTCTCTCTCGGCTCCGGACCTAGCATTCGGTGCCGAAACCGGGGAAGGGACGGGTAGCCCCTTCTCTGGAAGGTCGGCTCCTGTCCTGACCCTTCGGGGACACTTCACCGCCACCTGCCCTCGCACCCACCAGCCCCGCAGACTCCTTTTCGCCTCCTCGGAATCTGCTCTCGCCTTTGGAATTAAGGTCAGTTTCTTTCTCCTCCTCTACTTTCCTCTCAACATCTTTCTCTTTTTCTTACCTTTTTTCTGATTTCCTCTGTGGACCACCCCCTCAGTCTCAAACGCGGGTCTCAAACTCTGGCGCTGGTCGCGACTCCCCGCGGGAAGACAGTTCCCCCCCCCCCCGCCCCGCCCCGTTTGACTGGTGGCGGGGACGCCCCCACCCGTCTCACAGCCGTTTCTCAGCCCAGGATCACAGCGTGGGACGCCTCCTGTGTTTCCTCGGGCTGCACTGTATGTGGTTCTTCCTTTTTCTCTCGTCTTTTTTCCCAACGTGCGGAGGCCCTCACTGGAAGTCTGACTGCCCCGGACCCGCTGGGGTCCCACGGGGGCAGCCCACGCTGAAGCCGAACTTCCAGGGCCTATAGCAACTGTCTCTCGCCTTTTTTTTCCTTCCCCCCATCATGGGAAATTTACTGCCCTCTGTCCCTCTTCTTCTCCTGTGGCCTGTGTCCTCTCAGCTCTGAAGCCTCTCCCACTTTATCCTGACCTTAAACCCAAACGCCTCATCTTCTTTCCTAACACATCCTGGCCCCAATACAAATTAGATAATGGGTCACAGTGGCCCGAAAATGGGACCTTTGATTTCTCTGTCCTCCGAGACCTTGATAACTGTTGCTGATGTTCCGGCAAGTGGTCCGAGGTTCCCTATGTCCAAGCCTTTTTTACCCTTTCCTCTCACACTGTACAAACTGTAATCTGGCTCAGATCTTCCTGCTACACCCTAGGCCTTCCTCCTCTCCTTCCCCCTCTGCTCTGGACCAACTTGAAACCTCAGATCCTGACTCTCTTTTCGGACTCGGGCCACTCACACCAGGGTGAATAAACCAGCCTTGTTGCTCCCACATAGCCTGTGTGTGAAATCTGTCCTTTGGGTCATTCACCCTTTCAAGCATAAGTGGTCATTTTTGTGGATCTGTGCGACTGTGCCAAGTGAGGACTGTCTCTGTGTGGGTGTGTGTAAGGTTGTGTACGTGTGTATGTGAGCACAAAGACTTCTTGATAAATTAACGCATTTTCTAAACACCTTGATTTTTGAATGATAACGTCGTGAATATGTGTTCGTGAATGTGTGTGTGTGTGTGTGTGTGTGTGTGTGTGCACGTGTGTGTGTGTTTGTTACTGAGCTGAACTAGGATCCATTCGTCCAGCGCAGTAAAGCCAGACACTGACACCGAGATTTGCAGTGGGAGAACATAGATTTTATTGCATGGCACCAAGCAAAATGTATGGGCAGCTAACACTTAAGACCCAAACTCCCAGATGGCTTACAAGCAAGGGATTTTAAAGGCAGGGGTACATTTCAGGAAGGTAGAAGTTGCAAGCAAAATCATAAATCAATACCTGGAGGTTATACATTGGTTTAGCCAAAAAAGGCAGAATATCTTGAAGTGGGGGGTTATGAGTCACAGGTCAGTTCAGAGATTGTTTGATTTGCAGTTGGTTAAGAAAACAAGGAGTCTTGGGATGAGTGGAATGGAATTTTAGGTGGATTTGACTCTCTCCAAGCCCCTAAGGGAGAAATCTAGAACAAAGAACTGTAGTCAGAGTTACAATCCTCAGTTCTGCCTTGTCTGCATTTTCCATCTGGTGGGGGTGTAAGAAAGCAACTCTAGAACATATGTTAAGAAATTATCTTTTCGTTTCCATAGGGAACTAAAACACCTCCAGATTCTGGCTTGCCTGAGGGTTATTGTTATTACTATCTTCTTGCTTGTCAGGTTGCTCAATTACTTTCAAGGCTAGTTAAGTGCTTGGAATTTCCTTTGAAGGAACTCGAGATTTTTTCTTTATTTCCATCCTTGCGGGAGGGCGGGGGAGTTCTGGCAGGCTCCTAAGAGAGGTCCCTGCTCTGTCTCATGAGTGTGAATGAATGTGTGTGAGTGTGTGTGTGTGTGTATTCTGATCAAGTAATGAACCACAGAGAGTCCTGGATTAATGTTTCCCATTTTGCTAGGATGTACCAAATATTAAAAGGCCATCTGAACATGTATCTTGAAATTAGCTATTTTCTTTCAGCTTCTCTTTCATTTTGGTTGCAGAGTTTTGTTCCCTTGGCTTCAGACTGTTATTGAGATAAAATTCCTTTTGTGAAATTTTCTCTCTTAACAGACCTTTTCCATAATTACATTGTAAAGAATTTAAGAAATAGAAATTCTCTAAACATTTTGAAATTTAATTTCAGTTGTTTTCCTGATTTTTTTAAGAAGTATTGATAATTCCTTGGAGTTTTTCTTAATCATGGTAATATTTACAATGATCATAATAATAGCTAACATTTACTAAACATTTAATATTTGTCAGCATCTTTCTTGAGCACTTCATATATATTATGAGGGAATATAATACTTTTCTCCTGCTCAACAAATAACGTAGGGGCTTTGGGACTGGGACTTGGGGGGAAGGGGGGGCAAGGGCAACATGCATAACCTAAACATCTGTACCCCTATAAACAACAAACAATAAAAAAAAAAACAAATAACTTAAAATTTGAATGCTTCCAGAGGTGAAAAGTCTTCACATCATCAGAGGTGATGTCTTTCACATCAGTTACTGTTGATTTAACTTACGCCTGAGAGTTTTTCCCATCTGAGGCAAGGAGCTAACAGAGTGTGGGGAAGGATCTGTTGCTGATATGACCAAGTGGCTACAATGGCCTGAGACTTGCCCTCTGGAGAAGGGTCGCAAGTGTTTGCTGCTGGAACCACCCAGGAGACCTAAAATGTGCTTTTATTTGGTAACGGTAAATGCAGTAACTTGCTTATATGATATAAAAAAAAACTTAAACATGGAAAAGGAATCAGCCTAGTGCTTGGAGTTACTGGCAGGGCATGATAATTAAATTCTCCAAATCCTACCATAAAAAACTCAATGAGCTGTATTTACTTCTTTCTGGCATTATAAAAATTATGTATCCTTTTATGTGCAGAGGCAGTTCCTCAGGGATGAAGAGTTATGCATGCTCATTAACAGAAAAATATGTACCACAGCAGGTACTGCATGCTAAACCCAGGACTTATGACCCTATTGTCCACATGAGTGGCAAGCATAACTTCTCCATTGTGGTCGTGAATGAGAGGATGAAGAGATAATGATGATACTGAAAGATGTTAATTTAAATGTTCTTGCTCCATACTTTGGTTAAATATTCATATACATTTCAAATGAACCATGTTTCTTCAAAGGTTGGAATCAAAGTGTGATTAAAGCATTACCCTTTTTGCCTAATTTCTGTGTTTGGAGATGGAAGATACCATCAGAATTCTATGTTAGAACAGGCAAAGCACTTTGCCCTGGCTGTGAACTTTGAGTATTGGTTTTAAGTATTTCAGTCTAAGAAGACTTTAGATTGTTCTCTTTGGTCTTTCTAGACTGACTTTCCCTGACTCTGTGGGCAAGTATATTAACATAATCTTTGCCTAAAGATTTGTACTTGGTCAGCTGTTCCCTACAGTCCTTTTCAGTTTAGAAGAATGAAGTAGTGACACAGATGTGGTCACTTCGATGTTGGAATCTTCATGATAATTATTCTTTTCAAGAACTCAGGCCCTTTGTGTTATTTACTATTATGATCAATGTATATATTGTGTGAAGACCTAAATCATGAGAATTATCATGAAAATTGGTTCATTGGCTATGTATACATTAAAATATCTCAAGCAAACAGAAAATAATTTATGAGGAAAAAATAATTCAATGAAAGCAACAAATGCTTGGGAATTATCAGCAAAAAGAAATGGTGAATTATTACACTTATTGCTTACAAGAAATAAGGAGTATAAAAATTTAGGCTCCCAAATTAAATAAAATAAATTAAGACTTTATAACAGTGTATTGCCTTAGATGGGGTTCCTCAGAAACAGAACTGCCACGGGAAACCTTAAGGAAGCAGGGGAAGCAAGACGGGGAAGAGAGAAAGTGGAGGAAGAGTGTGATTGATCTCAGGCAAGATCTCCCAGAGGGTGGGCTTCAGTCTAGTCCTGCAGAAGAACTCTGGAATATGAATTATATCTAGATGTGTTGAAGGTTCGCACCGCATGATCATGGTTGACAGTCCCAGGGTGTGTGGAGGATCAAAGACCCTCAGGCCTTCCCACTTTCTGCACTTGTGGCAAAGTAGCTCCAACAACCTGAGAGTTGTCCTCCGAAGAGCTACAGGGCTGTAGGGGTGGGGGATCAAAAGCACTAAACTATTATACAAATTCAGGGGGTGGGGTGCACACAGAAGCAGTAAAAAGGACTGGAGGGAGAATTCAACATTGTCTGCTATACAGATGATCCTAAGTTACTCAAGAGTGATATGAAAACATGCATTAAAATCCAATGAGGGTATTTCAAATATTTTATAATTTTCCATATTAAATAAGAAAAATCAAATCAACCATATTAGGAATTGTTGTTTGTTGCTTTGTTCATCATCATAAAACAGACAAAACCTACTAGTTTACTGAGCACCTCTTGTAGGTCAGGAGCAGTACCAGGCACTGTAAGACCATTGGTTGGTTGAACCTCAGGGTGGTGGAGATGGGCATTATTTCCACCATTTTGGAGATGACAGGGAGCCTGCCAGACGCAACAGCGGCCAAAAGAATTGTTGTTAAATGAACAAATGAATGAATATGCTGTATTGAATTAAACATACTAGGCTGGCTATATATTAGGTTATAAAGTATGAAGTGTCCGATTTCCTTAAGTACTAAGTTTGACAGTTGATATCCTTGACATTTCACTTTGACACTTCTTGTTTTATTTTTATTGTGAAGGTACATCCTCAGTGTTGCAAATGTACCTTTTGCTTGTGATTATCTTTCACATTTTTTTAAGAGCAATTTTTGTGAAAACACGGATAAGTCAAAAATTCATGTTATTTTCAAATATGAGTGCCATCATGGAATCAATGCAGTGCAGACAGCTCAAAATATCAACGAAGTGTTTGGGAAGGATGTGGCTAATGAACGCACAGTATGTTGATGGTCTGAGAAGTTCCATTCTGGTGATTTTAATCTAGAAAATGAGCTTCATGGGCGACCTGAGACCAAGGTGGATAATGATGAGCTGAAAGCTGTAGTGGAAGTGAATCCATCTCAACCTACCCATGAATTAGCAGACAGGTTTGACATTACTATTCCAACAATATTGGACCATTTGAAACAAATCAGTAAGGTAAATAAGCTGGATAGATGGGTTCTGTATGAACTAAACGAGCCTCAGAAGAGAAATCGTCTTGAGGCTTGCCTTTCTTTGCTGTCACGACATAAAGGTGAACCGTGTCTACGTCGTATGTTACATGGGATGAAAAATGGATTCTTTTTGACAGTTGCAAGTGTTCGGCACAATGGTTGAAAAAGGGCTGAAACACAGTCCAAAACTGAATATTCATCAAAAAAAGCTGATGGTATCTGTTTGGTGGTCCAGCGTTGGTATTATTCACTACAGCTTCATGAAACCTGGTCAATCCATTACAATGGATGAGGATGCTTGTGATTAAGTGGCCGAGATTGGTCAGCAGAGACAGACCAGTCCTCTGCTGCAAGACAACGCTCGACCACATGTCATATAAACAATGCTGCTCAAACTATAGAAGTTGGAATTGGAAACTCTCTGTTATTGACTGTATTCACCAGACATTGCACCAACTGACTGCCACTTCGTCCAGGCTTTGGACCACTTCTTGCAAGGAAAAATATTCAATTCTGAACAAGCTGCGGAAAACACCTTTCTTGATTTCATAACCATTCGCTTTCTAGGCTTCTTTGCTGCTGGCATAAAAAAAGCTACTGTTAAGATGGTAAAACTGTGTTGATAGTTGAGGCATATACTTTGATTAATTGTACTACGTCTTGTTTGAGATACAATAAACTAAACTTTTGATTCAAAATCAGACATTTCATATTTAATGATCTTAATACTTATATTCCATTTATCTCATGAAAATACAGGTAGTTAGTAAGTGGCTGACACAAGACACAAGTGCATATCTATGTGACTCTAAGGCCCCAGGTACTTTAATCTGCTCCTGTGTACTCCCTTGCCAAAAGAAAGTTGTTTTTAAATACTTTTGAGCACTGTCCCAAATTATAGCAATGTTTCCCTGTATTTGTAGAGTGCCACACAGTTCACACAGGCCTCTCACATTCATTATTCCGTTTAGTCTGCACCATAACCCAGTGAGGTATAACACTCAACCTTACAGTTAGGCAACTGATGTTCAGAGAGGTTATGTAACTTGCTCAAAGATGCAGAGCCAGAGAACAGAAGGGCTGAAGCTGAAGCCAGCAATCCTGACTTCAGTCCAGTGCTCTTTCCAAAACAGAAAATTATTTTTAATTACATACCATTTTTACCTGGTGAGTTTCTCCATGGGATCCAAACTATTTTTTGGAACTTGCGTCATTACTGGGTCATTAGTCATTACATATTTTCTAAGCTGATTTCTATTAAATTGAATAAAATGAAGGACTTTCTGATCCTCCAAGGTATATATTCAGTCTGTAATTTCTCAGATACTTGTAGCTTTATGGGGATAGCCCATGGGTCATTTTAAAATACTTCTGAAACAACTTTGTTCATTAAAAAAGAAAGAAAGAAAGGAAAAGTTTGGGAATAAGACAAGGAGTGGAAGGGATTTTTTTTTTTTTTTTTAAAGATTAGAGGGCTGGAAGAAGGAGGTTTCTTATCCTACATGATTGTTCCATAAAAGGGATCTATTTTCCTTTAGTTTCATCTCAAGAAGACACCACCTTAATTAAACTCCAGTGGGCCAGTTTAATTAAAAAATGTCAGTCAGGTCCTCACAGGAGGACCAGATATCCATGAGACACACCGTCTGTTTCCTTTGTGATTGCTCAGAAATCTCTGGCCCTGTACCCACCGAGAGAGCAAACGATGGTGGCAGGCAGAGCTCCCCGACTTCCGCTGCTGAGGAAAAGTGGCCTTTGGTGGGCCGGTGAGCGAGGGTAGGGCATGAAGGAGAAGAGATAGCAGGTAGATTAGCAGAATCTAGATTTCCAACAGAAACTTTCTTCTCTAAAGGATTCATGGTCATGTTTTCTATTCTCATCACCAAGAAGATGTCTAAGAAGTTTGTCAACTCTTTCCTCCCTGATCTCTTTCCTACCTCCCTTCCTCTCCCCCACTCTCTCTGCATACGTTTGTCCCATCTGGCAGGCTCAGGCCCTGCAGTTCTGTGTATATCTGAGAGCCTTTTAGTAGATACTTCAGCCTGAACGCAGCTATCCCTGTCAGCAAGGAAGCAGCCTAGGGCAAGCGTCAGGGAGCAGGATTTACGAATCACAGTGTATTCAGGGCTTCCTGTGGTCATTCCCTCTTCACGGGCTTCGAATGCATCATTTCATTTAATGCTGGTTACCTCACTTGCCACAGGGATGGAAAATGGAGGCTTAGAAAAATTCGGTGATTCCCCTAAATTATAAAGCAAATCATAGGGGCAGAAAGGGTGTGATAGCTTCCCTCCTCACCTGAAGGCTTCTATAACAAAAGACAGGTTAACAAGAGAAAAGCAAAACATATTTATTTCATCAAAATTTTATGTGACCTGGGAGACTTGACAATGAAGACCTAAAGACTTAGGGAAAACTGTTTTTATGTGTAGGTTCCATGAAGCATGGACAGGCATGTAGCAATGTGACTGGACAGAAGAATATGATCTAAGGCCAGTAGACTGAGTGAAAATCTTCCAACCAAACTTGCTTCTCAGACACATTATATAAATATTACATGCTCATTGTAAAAATCAGATATGTCAGAATAGTGTGCTGTTTTCATTGAGGACCTTTGGAAAAAATAATTCTTTTGGAAGCCCTCCACCCCCATCCCCTGCCTGCCTCTGCTTTTCATGTTCAAGTTGACAACCTGCTACATAGCCTCTCACAACTTTCTCCTTGAGTACATAAGCAGAACAAACCAAACGCGTGTGTGTGACAGGATTTTATTATTGCTAGTTTTTTGAAAAATGTGTTCTCTGCATGTTACTTTTTATTCCACAGTACATCATGGAAAATTTTCCTAGTCAATGGGCGTAGCTCTAACACATTCTTTTAAAGCTTCTGTAATATTCACTCCATAGTGTGAAGGGCCCACAATTTTTCTACTTTGTTTTCGGTTTATTGTTTTGTTGTTGTTTTTAACTTTTTTAGCCCCAAGAGACAATTCCGCACTAAATCTCTTTGACTACATATGATTTCATATTGGTGCTTTATTTCTATGAGATTGATTTCTTAGAGGTGAGGTTTTTGGGTTGAAGAGTATATGTATTTTTTATTTTAATAGATCTCTCCAGATTGCCTAAGCGGTTTCTAGGAGGTGTCATTATGAATTTTATCAAAAATCCATCAGACATAAGAATGGACACGTGTTCTCAACTAAAATCTGGCTTTTACAAATCCTGACTCTCTGTTAGTCAGATGTGTGTATAAAGGTTCTATCCCCGGATTAGTACACACTGGAATCCACAGGATCAGGTTAAAAACAAATTGCCAAGTAGTCGTATGTTTACTTGTGAATGTCCCTCCTGAACTTCTGCGTTACTTAAAATTCACAAAAGTTCTAAAAATTTTACTTATTGGGCATTTGGATAGCAACTTGTTGCATAGCAAACCAATTTGGGCATTTATTTACAGAAACTCTCCCTATGATGTGTCGTTATAGAATCATAGGAATTTAGAGCTGGAAGTGTTACACTGACTGGTACTGATTCTGTCCAGTTCCGGAGGCAGAACCATAAACTGTATAGAATCTCTGTGAATCTCGTCTTGATGGGATGTGTCATTGGAGCATGCCGCAAAGTTATCTCATGTAGTGCTTTGTTGAAAGCCTATTTCCAACATGGTTTTCAAAATGTTCACATTTTTAAAAAGTAGATATTTATTTAAATTTACATTAAAGACCACTTATTCAGGGCTAATGATTGTATAGTTTATTAATCAAATGTATTTAGCAGGAAAAAAAAGCCAGCTACAATTCACCTACAATTGAGATTTTACTCTATTTTAACGTTATTTTAATGAGCTGCAGATTTGAATGTGGGCTTTGTTCATCTGTTGCTTCCGCTCAATTGCAGTTTCACCCTAAGAAGACACAAGACAGATTGATCGGGCTTCCAGTCATTGTGAGGCTTAAATGAAGTGAACAGGGCCTTATGTTTCTAAACCAAATGAGAGAATTAAGGCGAAAAGAAAAAGAAGGCAAAAACTAAAAACTAAAAACCCTTCCCCCACAAATCCACTCTACATACCCTTTAACTCATCTGTTTGCTGTTCTTAGATTTGCTGCTACAAGATTCCAGTTTTCCTATGAGAGCATCAGGAGATGAAATAATAAAAGTGAAAATTGCTAATAACCCACACAGCTATTAACATGTGTATGTGTAAGGGGAAAGCTACTGTCTTATCTCATATTTTGACACACAATAATTTCAATGTAAAATTAATAGTATTATAATTATGTTAGATTTTCTTTAGTAGGTAATGTCCTTGTGTCCAAATTTATTCTCTAATATATCGTTAAAAATTATTCCACATTTATATGGTTTGCTTAAATTAAAGTAAAATTTGTTTGAGTTAAAAATGATTTTTGTGGTTAATATTCATAGCCATAGTTTCAACACTGGATATGTTTGTTTTTGGGAACTTCTCTGATGGTCCATGCAAGGTCTGGACAGGTTTTGGCTGCTCTGTTTTCATTTTGTAAGAGCAGCCCAGAGAGGCCATGGCTTCCGACATGCAGTTTTCCATTGTAATTAGACACTAGCTATGCTGCTTAAGATGGAAAAGGAACTTCACATTCAGGAAGCCACTTGTTACAGAGTGGTCATCTTAAAGCTGTGGGAAGCTATATGGCAACTTTGGCCAAACTCATTAAAGGAGAAATTAATCATAGTGTCTGAACTTCCATGGCTCAACCTTCTGATAACAAGAAAAGCATTGTATGCTCCCATTATGTTATTTTTAAAACTATAAATGGTTAATAGTTAATGTGAGGTTCATAAGTCAACTTTTTAGGCAAGAACAGCCTCCAGTTAACAATAGTTGTCATCTTATGAACTCATAATCTTGGTGGAGTAATCTAGATTATGTGGATTTATTTGAATAATACAATAAGTGAAGCATTTGCAGTAGATAATGCCATATATATATCATACATCTCATAATGACATATTTATGATATATATCTTAATGATATATATTGTGATGATAAATATCTTAATGATACATATATATCATAATGATAAATATATCATTATTCACTGCAAATGTTTTCATACATATGAAATCTGTATATGCAAATGTTTCCTCATATATAGAGAGTATTATTTTGCATATTACATATAGTCCAGGGCAGTTATAAGAGCTCGCTACTGCAAAGTCCTATTGCCAATACTATGTATTATAAATATTATAACTTTTAGTCATTTTTCACCTACATTTATATGTTGGTTTTGCTTAAAGTGAGGCGGACCTATTAATATTTTAATTTTCCCTGAGAGATTGTTGCTTATTTTCTTTCATATTGATATATGACCTGCAAATAATAAATAGATGTGGTAAGACCAAAGTAATATCAAATAACATACAGAAACGAAGGTGTTAAAAATAAAAGGAGTGGAAAAAAGCTGTGTCTAAGTGATCCTGGCTGAGCAAAGCCAAGAATTCACTTATCACTTTCTAACAGCCAGGGCAGATGTTTTTCTTGTACTTGAGCTAGTCGTGTGCCTTGGTGAATGACAGAATTGTTAGTAATTTCGATGAAGATGGGTTTTGTTTCTTTGTTTGCTTTTTGGTTAAGATTAATGTCAAAGTTTTATAATAATACATGCATCTTAAAAACAAAAACAAAGCAACAAAAAATAAGCAAGAAAGTTGACATAGACTATATAGGTAAAGAACTAAGTAAGAATCAGGTATTTTCTATAGTTTGTCATTTGTGATTATGTTTTACTTCATAACATTTTAGATTTCCCCTTTTTTCTTTTTTTTAGCTTCATATATTGGACACTGAACTTTTTAGATTTTGATCTTTTGTTTTGTTTTTAAATAATATATTTTTGTTTAAAGAAAAAATATTTTATTTTGATAGATTTTTGCATAAAGAAAAATATCCTTTATTAGTAATTCACAAATGGATTAAACTCAAAATGTAATTGAGAAGGTTTTGTCAAACTGCTAAAAAATTATGTTGCATTTTCATTACCCAGAGACCATTATGCCAGTTATTAATTTTAATAAAATTTAAAATGCATCAACATATACTTTTATAACATAATTTAAAGGAGTATTTTTGACACAAGTGATTTATATTTCTTTAACTAATTTGTCTTTTAAAATATGCACATGACATACATTTTGCCTTCAGACAAAGATATATGAAGTAAAGATATAATGACATATAGGGAATCTTAAAGAGCTTAATTTCCTTTTAATGGCATGTGTGTACAACCATTATGTGGTTGTTTTTGCATTGCTTTGAGTGTTAACATTTTCTCTGAATATTCTGTGTATCTAAGTAACCATGATTGTGGTTCATTTCACTTAATGGTCATTCATATAAAATTAAAGCTGAGAATATTATTATTTGCTTCAGCTAATACCAGTTATATTGCTCTTTTATAGGTCAGCTGATGTTTTCACATAACAGAGATTTTGCCCAGTCTCTTGCCTTTTTTATTTTATTGTGTTATTCCTTTCTCTGATACTGCCTTCATAAGTTCAAGGTGAGGTTTTCAGGCTCAAAGCTCTAAGTCAGTTTTCATGTAAACAATTGGCAACGACCATCTTTCACATCATTCATTTATGCATTCAGCTTTGCATTCTGTTATGTAAATGACCATACCTGTGTGTTTTAAAAAATCACTATTTTTAATTGGCACATTAGAAAAATCCTTAGCTATTCAGTGCTTTTCTGCAAATAAATGTAAAGTGGGTGTATTGTGCCTTAAAGGCCAGTAAGGCAGACAAAAGGGACACCATTGCAAATTAAATCATAAAGGTCTGAAGTATTATTAAGAGGTTCACAGATACTATGTTCCAATCAGGCCTAATAAGGGCTGAATCCCTATTATGTTTCTAATGCCTCCAAAAAGACATGGGAAGGGACCCAAAGTTAAAGTCGTCAAATAGAAAGCACTTAGGCCAAGAGCACATGAATGTATGGCTGGGTAATGGACCTTTCATCTTTCAAATAAAAACAGTTCAGTTCAATTGGAACTGAAGTTTTCCCCTTTGAGAAAGTTTATTTTAATGAGTTTTCATTTTATGCGTGGGCTGCTCTTTAATCGAGGCTGTTCCATTGAAGTCTTACCCAATGAAGACGCAAGACAGATTGTCCGAGCTTGCGGCTATTGTTAGGGGTTGATGAAGTGTATGGGCCCTTATGGTTGATAACAGAAGTAGATGGTCAAAGCCAATAAATAAAACTTTAACTCTGATTGTTGGGTGCTTTATGCTGAAAGGTTTCCATTAGCATGGATCTTTGGTTTTGAAGGACTTGTGAACCCAAAGGCAGCATGTAGCTCTGTCACACAAACTAAGTCACTTAGACAAGCAGCAATCTGTCCTAGCTGATAAACTCAGTTTGGCTTTTAAAATTTTAGACTTCTTTTCAGAAATCAACACTGTTAATATCTTGACAGACAATTAACTTAATAATAGATGAATCTGCTGCACTCACTATTGATTTACTATGAAAGTGTGCTTTAAGGAGGTAGTTTGTGCTTTGCTTTGTGGGGTTATTAATGATGTAAATTTTAGGAATAACGATTTAATATATTGTAAGTGGTGGATAATTTGAATAGGTGGAGAAGAAGAGACTTTACAGTTTTAGTCACAGAGCCACCTCAAGTGTCACTAATATAGGCTGCTCATCCAAATGAAATTTATGTGCTCTCTACAAATTTGTATTCTACTAAATGCCATCTAATCTAATGTTGGGGGTGATGGATGTGGTCAGTTGTATACCCAAGTTTTCCTAAAATCTATTAAAACCGTTTGTTAGGAGCTGAAGTCCCTTAAAAATCTGCTCCAGTGACCTCAAAACTATATGCTAACTTAGCACTTTAGAAGCCAGTGCATCCCATGATAATTTAAATCATGATTGTTGTTGCAGAACAGCTGGAACCTTGATGACCTTGAATGGGTAACCCTGCCCATAATTGCTTTGTCACTGGAATGTTAGTTAGGTCCTTGAGGGAATCTGCCTCATATTCACCTTTCCTGGTACCCTGAGCAAAATCCACCTCTTGTAACTGTGGGGCTCAGATATTAAAGCCCACATCTTGCATCTTCGATTCTACAGAGACCTTGCGTGCCTGGACCACTCTGCCCACAGGAAGCTCCATCCACTTCCACTCCAAACAACTGCCATTGGCTAACCTCAGACCTAGAGGTGAACATGTGGCCACATGATCAGCCGTTGGAAGACAGACCCAAGAAGGAGGCCCATGAATGCTCCAGGAGTGGGCTTCCCACTGTTGAGGCAGAGAATTCCGATTTCTGGGCACCTAGATCATGAGCACAAGGGTGGCCAGGCTAGGGCAGCATGTCCCCTGGGCAGCTGGACTCCATCCTTGCCTGTGGGGAGAAATGTGAGCAGAGGAGGACTGCTTAGTCCTGAGAAGGTACGCCCTAGGGACCCTGAGATGCATTGTTAACATCCACTTACTCTTGGACTAATGGTAAACAAAGAGGCAGTTAATTATTCTCACCTTGAATTTTTAGTAGTGAAAAGGTACAAACACTCTCTGATACCACTGTAGCACGGGAGTGCTGTTTCACATACGCAAAACCATATATACCTGCAGGATGAAACATTATTGCAACTTTCTGAAATCAATGATTTATACTTCATTTAGGCCTTTGAAATTCCATATACTAGATATACCAACATCTATTACATCAGTAGCCTGAGTTGTACCTTGAATGTTCCTATACAACCATGGTAGTAAAGGGTGGAGTATATGAACTTTGTGTCTATATAGCAATTGATAGTAATAAATACAATAATTTATTTTTAGTTGTTTCATAACTCTATATTACAATTTCAGTGATCCGCCAGATATTGTAGCATTATACTACAATATTACAGTGATTTTTCTAGGAAATTTTATTTTAAATTCCTTTTTCCAAAGAGAAACAGTCTTAGATGTGTGCATCAGAATGGTTGGCTATATGGCACGAAATATGCTATTTTGTACTTTCAGACTTCCTAAAAGGTAGAAGAGATAAATGTGATTTAGAAGAATTGTACAATTTTGTTTCATTGAGCAAATAGTGAATGGCTCTCATGGATAGTAAAGAGCTAGGAAGCTGACAAACAATTGGGCAATTTTCACAATATTCTGAAATGTTCAGCCAAAATGATTGGATAAGTAGCAGTGACATAATGGAAGCTCTTTGACAGTGTTTTATTCCCATTCCCTCCACAGTTAAAATAATAGAAAACATGGATTAATAGGTGTCAATTGTTGAATATTCCCGGAATGCACAGAGAGTTTCCTTCTAGTTTTCAGCTGTGGAACAAATCACAGGGAATTCAGTAGTTTCCCCTGCAACCGTGTTCACAGACTTGTGCCCATGTTAAGGACCAGAAGCTTCAAATGCTTAAATTTATGCTCATACTATACCGCACAGGTCTTCTTTCCCCTTTCTCTCCATTTCCCCCTTTTGGGTGTGGAAAGATGCAGCGGGAGTTAGGCGGTGCATTCTCTCACATTTCCCACTTTTCTCCATCTTCCTGCCACTTGCAAGTGATTTTGCTAAAATCAGACTAATGTTATGAGGATTTTGTAGAGTGGTGAGGAATGGGAAATAGAGGCAGGATCTTGGAATTGTGGCAGAATGGGTCATTCTTTCCTCTTCTCTATATTTTGTAGTAAAATCTACAAGGGGGAATAAAGTGACCAGCAAGGATAACGATGCAGAAAGTCAGGACAGTGAGGAAGGGAAAGTGGTGAGTTAGGAAGTCAAGTGAACAGAGTTAGCATAGTGATGTGTGCTGACTTATGTAAATTGTCCAGTGGGTGTCTTTGTATGTCCCTTTTCACCTCTGAAGAATACAGTGCATATTTTAGACCCATGTTCACAGTTAGTGATTTTCCAGCTCTTATCCCAAAAGGTTACAGTTATTTTATAGTCTTTAATATATTTTGGCAGTATCAAACATTTTAAAAAATATTATCAAAAACATTTTCCAGAATTTTTCTCTTCTAGAAAGAACAATTTAAGTAGTAAGGAGCCCATTTGTTTTAAAATCATGGTCTTTGAAGTGTTAACACAAGTCTCAATTTCTACCAAATTTCAAGGGAGACACCTTGGAAAGCAAGTATCTTTATACTTCCAGATTTCCAGCCTGCCTGTAATTCATTGTTTGGAGGCCTTGGGAGCCATCAGGGTCTCAGGTCATTTACCAAAGTGCCCTATTTCCTTATTCCTAGATTTGGTTGTTTGATGGTTTAAATTCCCAAGCAAAGAGCATGGGCAGTTTTATTCATACATAGGGAGAAAGGATTCTGCATCTTTTTACAAGACATCCCTTCTCCTTGCAACATTAGATTAAATATTTGTTTATTTTAAAATATGATTACACGTTGAGTTTACCCTGTTGGGGTTTTTTTTTTTTTTTTAGTCTTTAAAAAAATCTTATCATCACTGTATGCAGCCATTCATCCCAAGAGTAGAGTGATGGAGACATCAGTTTTCATACGGTATGTGCCACAGAACCAGAAATGGGACACTGTCGTGTCCAGACCTGTCCATCACTGGGGATTGACCTTAGACTTCCTGATCAATTCTGACAAGTCACTGACAGTTTGCAGGGGAAGCACATATGTGACAAAGGACAAGCAGGGCTACATGTGTCAGCAAGAACCCTCCAATTCCAACTAGAAGGAGTCAAGCTGCTGACAACTCTGGTATTTGGATGTTCTCAGTTTTCTTTTTAAATATGGCTTCAGAAAATCGCAGATGCACATGCCTCCAGATACACACAGTTTTCCTGCTGATTTAGTCTATGGCTAAATGGCAGGTCACTATGGTTTGAATGCTAACATGTTCTTCATCTTTTTGCCAGTTTGTTCATGCATTTGCACACATATTGACATCATTCTGGATCCTAGATGATAAGGGGTAAATTGATATTCATTATAAAACTGCAACTGAATAGAATTGTTTTAAAATCATGTTCAGCATAAAAATGGGCACATCTGGCTCAAGCTTGAATCTTAAAGTGCTGATGTCTATCCATTGCACGGATGGTACAGAGGCCGTATAGCAGGACGGTTAAATGTGTGGATGCTGAAGACAAACCACGTGGGTATGAGTCCTGACTCCACTCAAAAGCTGGGCGATCTTGAGTACACCACCACCTAATCTTTCTAGAAGTCAGTGTCCTTACCTGTAAAATAGAAATACCAAGCGATTCTGTCTCCTCAGGTTGTTGGGATTATATAAATTACTACCTGTGAACCTAGAAAAGGGCCTAAAATTTATGGTAGGTGTTCACAGTTATTATTATGTTATGTTGCTGAATTTTTGTATATCCAAAATGCAATCTCTTATGAGCTAGCATGATATGAAAAGAGAGGATTTACGAGCTTATAATTTTGGTCAAATTTGGGCCACCAATCCTTGAAAATTTTTTGACTCCTCTGTCTCCTTCTGAGATTTCAGTTATTTATATTGCTTAGATTGCTTTATATTGTCCCAATAAATGGTCATTAGAACTTTTTTATTTCTTTTAAGTCTTTTTTTCTTCCTTTTGGATAGTTTCCACTGCCATTTCTTCAAGTTGAATGATCTTTTCTACTACAGTATCTAATCTAATCTGTCAATCTTATCAAGTTGTCATTTTGTTGTAGATACTTTATTTCTCATCTTTTACAATTTCCATTTTTCGTATCTTCCATTTTTTTTCAACTTTATGTTTTTTTCTACATTCTTGAGCAAATGGAGAACATTAACAAATGCTGTTTTAACATCTTATCTGCCAGTTCCATCCTCTCTCATTTGGGGGGCCTTTTTATTGATTAATTTTTTCCTTAGATTTTCCTGCTTTTTTGCATACCTGATAGCTTTTTATTGCATGCTGGATATCGAGAATTTTATATTTTGGGGTGCCAGATTTTGTCATACTCCTTTTAATAGTGTTGGACTTTGTTCCAGCAGCAATTAAGCTTCTTGGTATCAGGGTGATTTGTTTGAAATTTGCATTTAAGCTTTGGAAGGGTGGGTCTGGGAACAGACCATTGGACAAGTCTAATATTCTACACTGAAAATTTTTGTTTGATGGTGCTACTTATGAATTTATCAATCAGCTATTTATCCATTCATCCAAATAATATTTTGTTGAATTTCTCTTATATGATAGAATGAAGATGAATAAGATTATCAGGGAGTAATATGTAGTAATAGAATTATATGCAAAGTGCTACAGAATCTATTGGTGTCTTACTTTTCCCATTTGTATATATGGATGTTTAACCAAAGTACATGCATACCAAATTTTCTTTTCTCTTGAATAGTCTCTCACAGCCTCACTATGTTTAAGAAAATTACTTTTTCTGCATTGTAAGACTATATATATATATACACACACACAAATACACACACAGACATATACACACATATGTAATGAGATATATACATATAAAATGAGGAGAAAAAATATATATGCATATATACATATATAGTGATATATATATAAATGAGGAGAAAAAATGTATCCACTTTTATAAAAATTCAGTCATTTATTCAACAAATATATGTTGATTGACTATAATATGCCGGTTCTACAACTGGAGCTACAACCATGAAAAAAATCAGTCTTTCCAAAATGCAAAGTCAAGTGGTGATCATATATATAATATATTATAAAATTATGACTATATTTATATTCTCATTTTTAAAGTGACATGTTGATTCTAGCGTTGACTTAATGGCAGAAAAATTGCCCCTAGGCAGGCCAGCTTGTTTCCTGTTCTGAGATCCAGCATGTAAGTGTTGATGATAATGGCTAGTTCCAGATAAACGTTTTCTTTTAAAAGGATTGCTGATGTATCTACAGTTTTGTCTGTGAAGGTGCTATTTTTGTACATACAAATTGAATTCCCTTTTTTTAGAATTTTACGATATGAATTTTAAGATTCTTAATTGCAAAAGAAAAGTCAAGCTAGGAGTTACTACTACAAATGTTACTAGTACTGTTGCTGCTACTGCTGCGCTATGATTTCCTTAATTGTCAACATGTGCCAGTCTGTGTTAGGTGCTCTGTTAAGTTCCTTACTTAACTTCATCTCTTTTAATCCCTGAAAGAACTGTGTGAGGTGAAGAATAATAATAGTACAAAAGAGAAAAGTAAGGATTGGCCATACAATAATTTTTAAAGTATTTATGAAAATGAGACATAGTCACCAAGACAGAAATAATTTTTAATCTGCTATATTGAAAGTGCTATAAAAAGACTATTAGCACATGCTATAGTGCACATCGTAAATTGCAATTAGCATTGTTGATGTGATGACCGAGTAGATGGTTTTCTGAACAAGCCTTATTTGGAAAATTCAAATCAAATTCTACATTGTTTTCCAGAAGGAAGGCATAATACAAGAATATTTAGAATTTAAAATAGCCCTTATAAGAGTGCCTCTTCAGTATCTGTGCCTTGCCGAAGGGCAAATGCCTCCACTTAACTGGCTTTCCAAAGAACTATCTAAAAGTTGAGTCCAAGACAAGATTAGAAGGGCCAACACAGACACACATGGGGATCCTCTTCTGCAGACCTGACTTCCTTCTCTAAGGCAGGGGCTCATTTCAGAGAGTGACAGATGACAAAACCGACACCAGGCAGATGGCCTTCCCTTGGCACCTCACCCTCTTAGTAGCGCCACCATTTGTCTCTTCCCAGAGAACAGCGGCAGTGGGCTGCTCTGCAGGGACTGGTCCCAGGCAGTCAGGCCGCCAAGCGGGAGAGACGCCAGGAGGTTTACCATGCAGCTGTGAAATCATTTCCACTCAGCTGTGAGTTGCGTGCAAATAGCCGGTTTGCCATGATCCCGCTGGTCTAGGGTTGTAGCAGACCTCATGGTGCTGAGCTGACAGCAGATAGGTCCAATATGATTAGAGTAAAGGGCTCCTCATGCCTTTAGTTTTATTTTCTCTGGTAGATTAAACTTTGAAAGATTTGGAAGAGAGAGCCCCACATCTCTCTTCCCCTTTCTAAAAACATGGAACAGAAACGGGCAATGTACAATGTACTTATTTCTCTATGTACAGTTTGTTATGATGGTAAAGGATTCTGACACTGACAACGTGTGTAGTTTTATTCTTTAAGATCTTGCTTGGAGTTTTCTTATTTTAAACTACTACAAAGTAGGTAATTCCTTTTAAAATTAGGTTGCTTGAATATTTAATGTAATGATAAATATGAAGCTTAATTTGAAAGTTATATATTTAATCTATTTTTATAAGATGTTTAAGGTATTTCTAAATATATAAATAAATATAAATAGCTATGTATTTTTATATTTTTTATTATTTCTATTTTATAAGGTGCTTGTATTTATATATTCATCGGTTACTCAACCATTGATTCCTCCATTCATGAAATGTATTAAGGTGCGGTGTATCGTGGTCCTACAGTGATACACGAAGTAGCTTTCTGAATCTAAAAACGGTAAGTGTCCTAATGAGATACAAGGTGCTAGCAGAATTCAAAGAAAAGAAAGATAGCTTCTGAGGTTGGAGGAATCGGGGATGTAAGAAAGGTTTAACAGAGAAAGTGCCTAACACAGTGCCTGGTGTAGAGAAGCCGCTTAAACGGTGTTTATTCCATGGATGAGTGATGAAGGAACAAATGAAAGAGAAGCGGCATTTGGCCTTGCAAAATGAGTAGGTTGGAAACAGTGCCAGAGCCAAGGCAACCAAGTGAGCAAAGAAAAAGAGAAAATTCAAAGCATTAGGGGATGGAGAGCAGTTCGATCTAACTGGATTTCAGGGTTGAGTGTTTCAAAAGTAATTTAGAATGAAATAGGAGAGGGCCTCAGACTTCATTCTAAAGAGTTTGGATTTTTGTCTTTGCCGTGGGAAGCCTCTGAGAGTTCCAGAGAGGAGGATCCTGATCAGATCTGTGCTTTGCAAAGACTTACCTGGCGACAACTGGCAGGCAGGAGGGGCTGGGTAGATTCCAGAGTCACAGGAGCTGGTTCTGAGACTAGCACATTGCTGAGACTGAGTTTGCTGTGACTGTCTCCTGCTTGAGCAACACCCTCAGAGAGAAGAACTGAGTGCCTTTGTTGTTATGAGATAGAACCATGCTTGATAAGGCCTGCAGAAAATGTCAACCAAACACTGTGGCAGGGCACAATCACTCATGAAATCAGACTCAAATAAATTGCTCCCAAATGGTAAAATGGAAGGTGAAATATCTCATGAGAAATGAAAATCAACATAGTGAAACTAACTCAGAAATTGAATCCTTTGCAATCTATTGTGCTTAACTTTTGACAGTCTTAAGTGTTTCTGGTGAGAGTACTTTGTAAGTTGATATTTTCTTTTTTTTTCTTTGAAAAGACTGTGCATTGTGCATACCATTTATCCTTTTCCTTGTGTTTATAACACAAATATGGTTCCTTCTAGATTAGCCCTAAGGTATTTCACTTATAATACTAATATCTTTGAGAACTGCTTCATTCTTTGTAAAATACACAATCAAAATTATGATTATACAAACAATCCAGGTTTTTATGAACAGCCTTATCAGTCCCAGGATTCTAATATCTTAACAGTTTTCCTCATTCTACTAATACACTTACATATATTCTGAGTGGCAATGAAGACACTACTTGAATGAATATATATATACACACATGTATATTCAATTCTATATACACACACATCCATGCCATTAGAGTTTTGTTAGAGCAGGGAGATGTAAATGCATAATACTCCTTTCTTTTCCCTCTTCCCTTATATTCATAAACAACTGCTAAATGAGATACAAGACAGAATGAAGGAAACCAAAACATCAAATTTATAGTCGATCAAGTTGGTTGGAAAATGGAGTCTTGACATTTGCAGCTAAAAGGACCTTTATAACATTGTCTGTTTTTGACCCTTCCCTACAACACATGGAAGTGATGATCCACCCAAGGAAAAGATTGTGTCTTCAGAGCACACACACCTTGCCAGGAGCATCACTGTCCCCACTGGCCTGGAGCTGATAAGAAAGAAGGAAAGAATACCCCAGTACTTACTACTTTCTGAAGAGTAGCTCCACCCATTGGTGTGACATGGACCAGTGCATGTCTGATCTTTATTGCCCACAGTTAGATAAGTTAGCATTCCTCCTTCGGGGGAAGGCAAAGAAGGAGCGAATATGGGGTAGAGAGAGACACCCGTTGTGTTATCTAGGGAGAATTCCTTCATCTAGATACACAAAACCAGTGTGAAGGAGATTCCCCTCTCACATACATGTACAAACACACACACGCACAAATGTCTACAGGCTTTATTTGAAGAACAAGCTTATGTAAATATTTTTGGATATTGCTATGTGTGACTGTGATTTTAATAACTAATACTTTTGGTGTTGAACACTGGATAGAATCAGAATGTATGTATTATATACATTTATATACATTCCAGAATGCAGAATATTTTTGAGCCATATCCCCCAAAACTATGAATTTCTAATGAATCATTAGTTCAGAAAAGCAACAAGTTTAATTTAAAAATCCTCATTATAATATTGAATGTGAAAATACAGAATTGTCTCAGAAACCCTAGCTAAGCTGATATCACAGCACGTACAGCAACAAACTAAAATGTCTGGGTTGGCTAGTAATTCTGATATCGACACTTAAAAATATTTTATTCATACTTTTGGGAATTTTCTGGAGCAACTAACAAATAGTGATTATTACGTTTTGCAACGGACCAAAGGAAAGTGATGGGATGTTAGCCGATTGTGAGAATGCAATGCGGACGTTGAGTGGAGCAGGGTGAACTGGTAGCCACAATGAGGGCAAACCTCCAAACTCAGTAAATTTCAGTGAGTAAAGCTAAGATTTCATTTAAATCTTTTATAATTTTAAGCAAAATGTGTAGATTAAGTAAGATTTACACTGAAGACTGATACCTTGTTGTCCAACATCGGTTACTCAATCCGGATGACTTGGCTTGGAGGTAAACTGACACACCTCAGGACAGGGAAGGAAAGAGCACATCCTTTGCCTCTTTCTGCGTACAGCCTGCGCTCCCAGAACTACAGCAGCAAGCCGAGGGGATCGGAACCATGTGATTAGCACTTCTGATCCGCAGGGGGGTTCTCCCCTGCCTCTCTCCCTTCGCCCCACTGCCCCTCACATGCCAGTGCACACTTCTCTGTTTCCAGATAGTGTACTTTGATAGTAAATTATTTTTAAAATGACCTCATCTTATTTCCTCTGTATATTTTCCAATACAATCTTCAGAATTCCTGAGTTTGTGATTGGTCATAGTAGGGAGACTAAGTTTGATTTTGGATTTTAAGTCTTTAGAAAGTAAGTTAGAGTCTGAGAAAAGTGAAAAGAAAAAAAAAAAACTAAGTTAATAAAATGTAAATATTTGGACCGGGCATGGTGGCTCACACCTATAATCCTAGCACTCTGGGAGGCCAAGACTGGAGGATCGCTTGAGCTCAGGAGTTTGAGACCAGCCTGAGCAAGAACAAAAAGATCCCATCTCTACTAAATAGAAAAAATTAGCCAGGCTTGGTGACACGGTCCTGTAATCCCAGCTATTTGGGAGGCTGAGGCAGATGGGTCGCTTGAGGCCAGGAGTTTGTGGTTGCTGTGAGCCAGGCTGAGGCCACTGCACTGTAGCCTGGTTGACAGAGACTCTGTCTCAAAAAAAAAAAAAAAAAAAAAAAGTAAACGTTTGGGTGAAATGGTTTAGTAGTGTAATTTGGTGGTAACTGACTCTCCAAGATAGCCTGCCGTGTTAGTAATTGAGGATACATTTCATTTCAAATGACAGGTGATTCCCAGTGGTTAGCTTTTGATTACAAGTCATAGTTAGAGTGGAGTCCATTGAATTTTTAAACTGCTGTAGTCTGACTGGGTATGTGAGGTCTCTGTTCATGCAAAAGAAAGGAAGACCCTACTGTAACCTCTTCTGGACCAAATAAATCCCTCTAGGTAAGCTCAACCTACACTTTTGCCTGAGCTTCCACCTGGAGGTGATGTCACAAATCAGAAAACTGATGGAGTAGCCAGTTATCGGGGGATATGGCCTTGAAACACACAAAGATGCTGAAATAGGTTTTAGACTCTCGAATTTGGGAAATAATATTGGTTCCAATATTCATTTCTTTGGCCTCTGGGGCCTTCAAAACTCATTGAAAATGAACTCCGTTAAGGATGAAAGTATTGTCTTAGTAAAACTCTCAGATTTTCATTTTCTCTCTAGAAGGCTTGTTTGGTATACACATATGTTACCCAACATATGTGTTTTGAGTTGTTCAGGTGTAAATTCTAAATGCATATTAATGCACTATTGTTGAAAGCTGAATCATTCGAGGTTTCCAATACAAATTCTGATTCTGTGTGCTACTAGATGGCTTAAGTGGATGAATTGCTCAATTATAATGACTGTTTCACAGTTCTGTTTCCATTTTTGATATAGATCTACATACCTTCTTTTAAGAAAATATTTTTTAAGATGGCAATAATCTTTGCTCTTATTTATTGAGGGCTTACTGTGTGCCAGTGAGATATTACTATTACTGTGCTACTTTAGAGATGAAATTCAAAAAGAAAAGATGCGTGCCTAATGTGAATAGCTTAGAAAGGTTCAATCCAGGTCTTCCTGTTCTTGGTGGTGATTCAAGACAGCCTCTCTATCAAGCCACATCATTTTTATTGTGATTCCTTTGCTATTTTCAATAAGGGACCTGATTAAATTCAATCAATAAGAATACTTTATTTAGGACAAGTACTGCTTTCCATTGTCCTAAAGCCAACAAGATTTCTTGCTGCAACTTGCATATCAGAAACTAGAGAAGTGAAGGATACTTTGATAATTGCTAAACTTTTGACAGGTATTTCTATTTCATTAGAATTAGGATCCTGATTATCAAAATTAGGTAGATGAGAAAGTGTGTGCTTAAATTATTGGCACTTTCTCAGGTATTACATGGAAAGAATGATTGTTTTGGAACAACTGTCTTCCTAGCTTAAGAATATAAAAGAATACGTAGATTTAAAACTTTTTCCCTTATACTCATTATTAGTACATTTTACTCAGGGTCTAATAGTCAACATTACCGTGAATTCTAACCTCACCGTCACCTTTGCACTCTAAAATTAATTTCCTTGTGTTAGGATCAACTTTACAGCTCAATAGGGTATACTTTTACTTCACAGGCAATTCTGCCAAATTTGTTTTCAGAGGGAAATGCTATCATAAGCTTGAAATCTAATGGCATCTAATTAGAGTGTTTGTTAATGTTATTTTCTTTTTCCAGCAAAGTATTTTTAAATAGATGTTTTAAAAAAGTAGTTCTGATAGAAATAAAAAATATAAAGCTCAGTTTAGACTTCCTGGGTTAAATAACCTGTTGGAGTTCAGAGGGCTTATATATACACCACAATGTTAAATGCTCCAAATATCAAAGTGTCATGTTTCTGAATTTTATTGTTCTCGCTGAATCACTGTATTATCTTGAGACTTTCTAGCATTTTCAGTGCAATTATTAAAACAGTTATGGTGGCTCTAAAGGAATGTAATTGGAAAAGAAAGATGACCTGTACTGGATGAAATTCTTAATTAATCTTTCACTGTTAAATTGTTCAAAATTAATCAAGTATATTGCCTATAAGAAGGCAACTACACTTTACATACCTCAGTATTATCATCACCAAGCCATATATTAAAAGTTAATTTCTGATTTAAAAGTGTACTTTAACTGCAAAACCATCAATTCTAAATAATTCTATTGCCCCCCCCAATCTTATAACACCAAAGATCATGACAGAGAGAGTGCTTTGCACTTAACATTTTGAGATTTGTGTGTGTGCGTGTAGACTTTACAACATCAAATTAGGATATATGTTTTTGGAAAATAACTAATCTAAATTGGAGAATACCACTCATACACTCATTGATTGATTCATTCCTTCATTTATTCAACACGTAGGCATTGAAAAAAGTGATGTTTTAGACATTGAGAATAATGACTGTGAAATACAACAGCAATTTTCTGGTTAGGAGGCAATAAACAACTTGAATTCTAACCACACTGCAGATAAATGTCCTTGGGGATATTTGAGAAATTGTGGAAAGGCGGTCTTCTTTCTACCCCCAAACTGTTTTGAATTATGCAAATAATATTCCCCACTGGTTCCTTCTATTTTTACCACCCTCACACAACACAGTGATAAGACACACCCCACCAGATACACCTGGTCCCTAGGACAGTGCTGCTCAGCTGAAGAAAAGAGGTCACTTGTCCCTTTGCTAGAGCTGGGAATGAATGAGGAATGGCCATCCACTCATTCCTGGGTTGAGAATCATCAGTAAATGTGGTCATAATTACCAAGTAGGCCACGGAGATAAATCAGTATGTTCAATGCAAGGTCTCCTGGTCCTAATACAGTCAGGGGAACTAGATAAGGGTAGTTGATTTTTTCCTCCATTAAATCAACTAGCTAATTAAGTTAACTAGATGTTTCTGTGTCACACAGACATAACCTAGATGTCAATGTAAAATAAATATATTGTTTGGTTGGATATTTTAGGATGTGATTGTTATGATCTGGATCATTTTAAGATAAACATCTAACAGATATTCCTGAAAGCCAGAATAGTGTGAAATATAGATATTATAGATATATTATTATATTAAATGTAATAGAAATATTATATTTCACTGAATGCAAGAATCAAGTGTTAAGTCTAAGATACTTTGATGCTGGAGCAGTCTTGATCTTACCACCTGGCTTCCAGAGACTATAGGAAGCTGTTAATATTTCAGAGGCTAAGATGAAAAAGACGTGCTGTCGTTTTTAGGATCAATGAAATAGGGTTGTACCTTTTCCAGAAAGTTTTTTATCTGTGTTCTGATACGTATTATATTCTTAAACCTGCATGTAAGACACATATAATGGTACATATTGAGACTCAAGTTACTCAGATAAGTAGTATTATATAAATCAGATGGGGAACCCACTGAGATGATTGAGATAAATCTGTGGAATTTATAGACATTATTCATCTACCAGATATTGCCTTTTGATAGAGTCTCCTGAAATGCCGGGTTTGATTGAATGACTTGAAGTTGGGTAAAATCTTTTCTGTACTTGACTAGCCATACAGTCAAGTCTTCTGACACATGGGTAGTATAGACAAGCTACTTAATGTCATGATCTGAGGAAGTTAAAAAAATAAATTTTTTATTTCTTCATGTTAAGGATTATCTCTGCCTTGCCTCTTCATTTTAAAATTTTAAAATAGAAGTGCTTCTTTGAGAATTAACACGTCATATTTCTAACAACTTGTTATGAGTTAGTTCTTTTGATTTCTTTCTTTCCTGCCTAGGAATATGGAAAGAAAAGTACAGAAAACGAAAGGATAACACTGAGAAAAACTTGAGCTATTTCTCTGGTTTGCCTGATCTCCTATCAGGAATATCATTTATCACCCACAATATTAACTTAAGAAAACCACTTTGAGAAACCAGCAAACAAACAAAAAGCCAAAAAATGAAGATGAGGTCCTTCTATTGTTGAAATCCCTCATGTCTGTGTTCCTGGAAATGTGACATCGGACAACCAATTAAAATGCTTTTTTTTTTTTTTAAAGAGGTGGCCTATTTCATTAATCAGTTCACGCTACACTAAAGTTTCCAAAATATGCTCTCCTACAGTAAAGAAGGAAGGACTAGATTAAAACAATCCAATGTGCCAATTTGTTTTCTAAATATTCATATATTCTCTTCTCTTTCTGAATGACAGAGCCAGTTGACCAGCAGCTGTTTCTATTATGTAGTTTGGATTATGCTGCTTTCTCTTACTCACCCTGTTACCTGGGAGTATTTTTAATGTTTC
The DNA here is from genome assembly GCA_004363605.1 of Indri indri. Taxonomy (NCBI): domain Eukaryota; kingdom Metazoa; phylum Chordata; class Mammalia; order Primates; family Indriidae; genus Indri; species Indri indri. Next base: position 152,215 of record RJWJ010000350.1, on the reverse strand, counting down.
ATCCTTGAGACAAGGGGCTTGTCCTGATGGCCTAGCTGCTACTTGTATTTTCCTGGTTTCTTTTGTATGGTCTTAAATATGATGTAGAGGTGTCATAGAATTGCATTTACATTAAAGGAAAAAAAAGCATGCAAGAGCTGGATAGTTTTATAAGAAGAGCAGAATATCACAACGCAGGGGTTATTCTTTGCCTCTGTGATACAGTTAAGCAATTCAAGCAAATGAAGATAATTTGTCTTGGAAACCGGATGATTGTTTTTCTCCTTTTGAATAGGAGCTGTTCTTTATTTTGTTCACAAATGAATTCTTACTCATATTTTAGAACAGATTAGAAGTATTTAAAAAGATAGAATGTTGTATTGTTGAAAGCAATGGGAGACAAACCTGACAACCCTCTCATAAGCCCCTTCCAGCCCGTCTTCAGACATGGTGACATTGGTACAGACAGGGTTTGTCACCCATAAATTTACAGCTTATTCCAGTCTCTTCATAAATTGACTAAATTTTTTTAAAAGAAAAAAAATATATAGGTGTATAAAATACCCAGTTACAGGTTGTGTTCTATTTAGCCCTTGATTGAAACGTATTGCTCCTTAGTATCTTTTAGCTATGAAAATTATAATATGGAACAGAGATTAGAATGAAATTATCATGGCTCGAAGGCATTTACTCAGTGGTGGCAGCCACATAAACCTGGGTCCTGAGAATGATGATAATACATTAGGTTCTGCATGCCTGATATTATTGCCGTACATTATGTATGTTTCATTTATACTATTTCGCACACACCAGCAACGCTGACAGATAGGTAATTACTCTCTGCGCCAATGAGCAGTTATCAGCACCACCGCTGTTTATTGCTGGAATGAAGTGCGCTTGTCAGTCAAGGTCACTTGTTTGTGTGTCCTCTTTAATAGTTCCTTCACAGTTGTTGAACTTTGCACGCAGTTCTTATTGCAGGGTTCCCGGAGGTTACTTTACTACATAATGTGTTTCTGGTGTTATCAAAGTCACTTGTATTTATCACTTTAATTGATAAACAACGAAGTCCCAGGAAGCAGAACCGAAGATGTGCAAAAACATATTTTGCTCGTCAGCTGATCCCAGTAGGTATTCCGTAATGAATGACCTCAAGAAGACACATTTAGCACAAACCCTCTTAGGCTGTGATGCGCTGCCAGTCTAACCCAGTGAAATTTCATTTTATAACGTTAACCTTAATTTCAGCCAAGGTGGATACTGACACAATTGCATAACTACTGTAGACTTAGCATTTGTACCCTCTAGAAGTGTTTTTCTTTGTTCATTTCTTGTGCAGTGCAGAGGTTATTTTCGTGCTTAGTGTATTTATATAATGACTAAATCCATTTGGTTTGACTTAAAACCAGTCATGTTCATTTGTTAGATATGTGCCATTAAGCCTCCCCTTCCCATAAAAAATATTATCAGTCTAATGCTGGTTCTCTTCATTGTGTTAAAGCACCGGTCTTCTTCCAAAATGAACATTGCTCAGTGCGTTTTAAAAATAAATTCAATGCCATTGTGTGGATCCTATGCAGCCTGTAATTTCATCTGTTATAAAATAAAGAGAATGGTTGATTTTTATATTTTTGTTTGTTAGCTACGGTGCTTTATTAGAAACTGGAATAACCTCTAGGATATAATAATTTATCCAGTCAAGATAACTGGAGCTATTTCCTTAAGCCTGTGATCAGCTTGAGTTTGTGTGTTGGGAGATTTATACTGCCGTTGCTTATTACCAAAGAAACAGTTAAAAAGGATTTATGGTAGTGCACGTTATGTGTGTGTCTGGAATTTTTGTGTATTTAACTTCTCTCCTTGCCTATCTCTGTTTTTCCTCTCTTAACGTTATCATCAGAGAGAGAGACAGAGAGAGAGAAAGAGACTATCTATACCTACAATTAAATGCAAATTTTATTCAGGCATTTAAGCAGAATCACATTCATTCATTAAACCAAATGATTCTTTTATTTGAAAAAATATACCAGCACATGGTAATATCACACTCTGTTTACAAGAGCCTTTAGGTCTCTTGTCAGTGCAAAAGTTTACTATTTCATTATTAAAGGATTAAACTATAGCTAAAGGTGCCTGGTGACCGTGAATGTTTTAGTTAATTTGATTATGCCCATTAAAAAAGAATTTAATTCCTAGCAGCCACTAGGTCTTATGCCTGGCAGTGTGGTTCCAATGCATTACGGGTCTGATCTCGTCCTGGGAGGGACTGAAATTGCCACTTGGGCGTGGATTGAGGAAGACATGAGCAACCTGGTTCACTGGTGAACCCAGGTTAACACCATGCCTCGACGTTTCGCCGTTTTCAAAACACTTCCCTTTCTTAGTTCTTAGTTACCAGAGTGTTACAAAGAAAGGGTTTTGATCTCATGTAGATAGCACAGCATTAATTACCCTGACACTAATTAAACTGCATCAAACAAATACCACCGTGTTCCTCAGGGGGACAACAGAAGGCAGTTTAAAATAATTACTGGAGCTTCATGCATGTGTGAAGTTTTCATTACTCTTAGGACACAAGCAAAAGAGATTTGATATCATTAAAATAGCCACCCTTTAGTGATTGCAACAACAACAACAAAAAGGGACTAAAATTTTCTTGGAGCATATTGATGTCTAAATAGTAGTGGCTTCAGTGCTTGAGAATGGTAACTTTTCCTTAAGAATTGGAAGTCTGTGAAGCAGGAACAGGTGTTCCAGTCACATTCTGGTATGATTATGTATTAGCTTATGTTTGTCAGACCATTTCATTAACCACCCACTGCTATCACATATACATATACTTTGTTCTTTCTGAACCATGAAATGAAATGCATATATCTTCACTAATGCTTGCTATCAATGTAAATGAGAAAAAGAGGCTTATTACCAGTCATGGCTGCCGTGAAGCCCGCACCTCTGTACACTTACAGGTAATAAACATCTTTTTGTAAGTAGGACGCAAGATATATTGAGTTCTGCCTATAATAAGAAATGGCAATCTTGTCCCACTTATGTATTAATAGGTGGTATTTCCCGTATGTATTTAGACACAATGCTCAATGGGACCGTTTTAAAGCAAGTTTCTTCTCTCAAAACTGGAAGTGGTCGTTATTTTTGAGATCTTCTGTCATTCTGGACATAAGCAAACTTTTCTGGCCATAGATCATGCAACTTTTGTGCCACTGGACAAGTGCACAGATCAGTGGTCACTATTATTGGGATTGTGGATGGTCTCTGTCACGGTGGTTGTTACAAAGGACTGATGTCAAGATTGCTAAATCCCAGCTAAAGGAAAGGTCAGAGAAATGGTGTAAGTGCTTGACAGTGTGACCATGTTAGGGACAGTTACGGTGACTGGAAGTTGCCCATGTTTGATTCCTCTTTCAGGTGCGTGTGTCCCTGCATTTGTGCTCATACATGTGTGTGTGGTGAACCGTGTGTGTTCTCCCTGTGGTCTGCTCAGCATATACACACACAGCACTGCCCGGGGTCTTGTCCTCACAAGGTCACTTATCCTATTTATCTCTGTGACATATGAGCAGTGGGAATCAAGTTGCCTGGGTTCTAGCACCAGGTGCCAGCCATCCTCCCTGAAAGGTGTTGGGAATTAAAACGGGAGAGTGGTCATTTCCAGATTTATGCAACTCATATTTCATTCAGCGAATGACTTTTGAATGTGATTATAGAGTGGTTCTGCGTATGCAGTACTGCATATCATAAGCCATTTATTTTTTTACATCCCTCTGGAAGCAATAATTTAAGGGAATTTGTGCATTATGAGGGTTTTTCCAGTGATTTTTTTAAAATTAAAATAATGCCAAATATTTTAGGAAACCAGTTTAGGAACATAACACTGAATTAGTGCTTTATAATCGTCACACTAGCCAAAAAAAAAAAAAAAAAAAAAAAGATCAAGATTGATTGTAGAAGAATAAAAAATTAATCCAGTTGTAGAAATTTGATGTGTCCAAAAAATATGCAAAAAATATACTTTTGTTCCTTTATAGCCAGATGGTTTGTCCTATTTTAAGCTGATAGTAACTTCATACTTCTCTCTTGAATGTCATTGGTTTTAACTGGCAGACAGTATCTACTATTAGAATTTTCCTTATTCCTGGATGATCTAAAGTATATTTTTGGAACATTTGGATGATCATACTGTACACCAAGAAAATTTTTTCATTACACTTAGCTCATACTCAAAAAAGTGTTTATATAATTGGAAAAAAAAACCTCTAAAAATGAACAGTTCTTTTGACATGATGTTGACAGAAGTCACTTTGATGTAGTTTAGAGTCATGAATTTTCTATCTGTTCCATTTTTCCTGGGGCTCCATCGACTCAGACATCCTGATCTGTCATTTTGCAACTCTTTGTGAAGGCCTTGACAGATAGAGGTTTTGACAAGTGCTGGACATCAGCAGCAATTCAGAATAAGCAGTGTATATTTCTCCAGGTAAAGTGACAAAATGTCTAAAAGCGTCAGAAGAACTGTGTGGTCTGCAATCATATCTAATATTATAAAGCAAGCCTCTGTTTACGTTCTCTGTTTCAGCATTGTATGGTGGCGAAGATTTAAAATTCTGTCAGAACCTAAGATTAGAGAGCTTTAGCCTTATTTACAAGTGTTTACAATATTAAGAACACTGGAATCACTAGAAAAATCCTTTAAATTCCTATTGAGTGAGAAGGATGGGAATAATCACATAATGTGATAGGAGTCTTTGAAACTATAACACACCATTATATATTCGTTTTTGTTTCTGCAGTACTGATTGAATCACTCTGCTTGATTAAAACCTACATTCTCATGCTGTCTTCAGAGCTCCCAGTTCAGAGTTCAATTCAAGACAACTTTCATTGGGCGCTAATTGTACCTGTTGACAGGTTGTTCAGTTTTCAGACACGGTGACATTTTCCCTAGTTATAGCCTCTATTGGTGACTGTGCAATAACTGTAAACAGTGTCTCACATATGGAGTATGTTGTTCTTTTCACATAATTATTCCGTGTCTGTATTCACTCAAGAAACAGCTGTTGAGAGTTGAGCAGGATGCAAAGTGGCACAGCCTGAAGATGTCCTTATTCACGCAGCTAAGTTCCTCTTGATGTGATACCTACTGGCAGGGTTGTGTGGTGAATTCAACTTTGTTGACATCCATCAGCACTACTGACCAGTGGTTTCAGGTTTTCTGTGAGGAGAAAGAGAGGAAAGACTTCCATGGTTCAGTTTATGTCCCCCCGCTGCTGCAGCCAAAGCTCCTGCCAACAGCCATCTAAATCAACACCATCCAACGTGCTCTGCAGTCCAAAGGTCACTCCAACATCTGGCCCCACTGTCTGCTTCTTTCAGGTTTGTCACTGGGCAGCATCTGCTTATGAATTCTTTCTCAACCTCTCTTTGATCTCTCTGACAGTAAAAAGAAGCTTCTATCACCCATCATGTGTTAGGATTCTTTTTTTTTTTTTTAAACTCAAAAGCATGGGATGTTGGAAAACTGGTGGAATTTTATGTTTGTTAACCTTTTTGTGTTTTACATTGATCATTCTATTTGATACAAGGACAAGGAGTGAGGTGATTCTTCTCTTGATTTCCAAGAATATTGTCATGATCAATAAGTCCAACATGTGAAAACATCTAGTCGAAATGAGACTTGTCTTGTTTCTCTCCATCAGTGTTTAAAGAGGAAAGTGAAGAGTGCCAGCTGTTTTTGTTTGTTTGTTTTGTATCGACTCTAAGAGCTTCCATGTTGATATCTATTGTCTGCTTTTCTGACATTTCCATCAGTGGTTGAGCTCTCATACATTTTTCATCTACAACTTGGGATGTAGAGGACAGTTAGGGGGTGCTACATCATCTCTGGGTAAGCATTGGCAAACATGGTCAACTTTCACCCACCTGTGAAGTGAAGCCGGGTGGCGTGTCCTCCCCAGCAGCAGTTGGTTAGGTGGCCCGTTTACAAAAGCTGCACATCTCCTGGATAAGACACAAAAACATTACTCCGTTAGCTCAGCTCTTCTTTCATCCCTTTAGCTCTCCTCCCTCCTGGTGGATTCTTCTTATCTCCAATCTGGAGTTCAAGTTCAACGAACACATAACAAATGCCAGCTCTGTGCCTGGCACTATCCCAGATGCTGGGCATACAGGAGTGGACAAGACAGTCACACTTCCTCTTCTCTCAGACTTTACGATCTGGATTGATGTCGGAGGCTTAGAAATTTTCATGTCATGAAAAAACTGAATGATTCTGAATGTGTTTGGCCTTCCCCAAGAACTGGCAACCCATTACTATATTTATATATGAGTATAATTATGATAGTTCACAGCTATGATTATAACAAGATTTTAATTCTAGTCCAAATCAAATGCCAAAACTCTCAGGAGAAAATGATAATGCATTCTCCTGCACCTAACACAGAACCTGCTGCACAATAGACGTTGTGATTCGTGATTTTCTTCTATTTTCATTCATTCTCCAAAAAGATTGGCACGTTCCTTCTATTTTTCTTCACCCTCCAGAAAACTAAAGCAGCCGATAAAAACTTTTTTTTTTCCTATGTCGTTTAACTTTGGCTAACTAAAACAAGAACTTGTTTTTGTAGCATTTGCCACAATTTTCAAAGCGCTTTTACTAATTTGGCATCATTTGTTCTTTACAAAATCCCAGAAATTTACAAGAAACTCAGAGTTTAACTCTTAAGTCCACAGTGACTGGTAGAACATTCAGACCAGAAATTTGCATATATTTTGGTTATTATTAATTTTTAATTTCTCAGTTTTATTTCATAAGGTAATTTTCTAGGAGCTTGTTACATTAGTTAACAAATGCTTCTGAAAGTGCTTAAATAATTGATAAAAAGTAAAAGAATGTAAGTGATATGACAAAAAGAATGAGACTTTTTCATGTCGGAATCAGTCCAAATACTTTACAGTCACAAGTCCATGCTAAGATGCAAACTTAAAGGAAGACCACCGACAAAACTGGACTATTTTTCCTCAGTCATATCGAGTCCCCAAAAACTGCAGGTCAGGGTAGCTGGTTTCTCCTTTTCTGCTAACTAGTTCAGCAGCTGTGAGGAAATCTTGTGAGTTCTCTGGTTCTCAGGGTTTTATGTTTTATCTGAAAAACAAGGTCTGAGGATTAGATAGTAAAAACAATAATTTATATCTGATTGTTTTGCAGTTTGTAGAGTGTCTGCATGTATTATCTCTTTTAGCCAGAACTTTAGGTTCTAATATTTTAGGAATCTGTGATTTCACTATAAAGGCTAAGTGTCTGTTATGCTGAATAAAGCATTCAGCGCAGGCATCAGATCGTAATGCCCCTGTGTAATGACCTTGTACCTGCTTTGGAAATTGTGGAAATCCAGTCACCTAAATGATAAGTGCTAATATTAGTAAAGAATAGTCATGGCCCTGTTAATAAATTTGGTAATGGGCCCTCTTTGTTCTGAACAAATAGAATTATAAACTCAGAAGAATGAATTAGTGTCCAATAAATTATAAAAAATAACTATTCTATTTACCATATACATTTAGATAAGAATATAATCTACATTTTGCATTTTTAAAATTTACATATAATCACATCATTTGAAGTATTCTAAAAAATTGCACATCAAAAAATTTTTTATTTACTTTTAAAAACAGCGAGATGACAAAATAACCCTTTTTTGTTAACAGACCTGAGAAGTTACATATATTACTGTTGCCACTAGAGGGCGTCTGCAATGTCAGGAATGCTGAAGCAGCCCCAGAGACCAGGAAACACAGGCCGTCAGGGTGTTGGTAACAACACATCCATCGTCTGTCCACGCTATCGTATGCATACAAATTGCCATAGTAATCAAATTAAATTTGACTGGGTCCCTTATCCCCCCCCCCCAAAAAAAGGAACTTGCCATCACATTTTATTTTGTTCTTTTTTTAAAAAAATGTATAACTTTCAAAAGGGGACAAAAACTTAAAATGCTTCCGTAAAATAATAGAGATGCAGCAATCTGAAGGAACACGAGGGATTGTAGAATATAAATTAGTGATAACCTGGAGACTTCAACTTTAGGGCTGGTTTTGTAATTCAGAAATGAAAATCTTCTCCCTCAGCCCCCGCCACGTAGGCAGCAGCTGCGCTGGCTTTTGCATCCTGACCTGCTGATGTAGATCACCCCTAACCTGCAGGGACTTCCTTCTAGGGTGAGAGGGTAATTGTGTCTCATGTCCGGTCAGTCCTAGGCCCCTCTTCTGAGACTGCCAAGCAAGTGGCTTTGTGTGTGTGTGTGTTTTCGCGGAGCCGTTTTATAAATGAGGAACTGAACTGAAACCACCTGCTCGGTTCACCTTAGCCACCAAGCGAGGGGAGAGCAGGGCAGCCATTGCTTCCGCAGCGCGGCTGAGTTTTAGTCCGCAGCATGTCGTTGGAGAGTGCAAAGTTTTTAGATTTCAGGTTTCCAATAGGGCCCCAGGGTTTTGCCTAAATAGCTTGCCTTACCCATTCCTGACATCAGATTCAGTTCATTTCTAGACTGTCCGCTTCTCATGACCTGTGTACTCAGAAGTCAGGCAGAGGACCGTGAGAGGATGGGTAATCGAAACTGCGGGAAGTTGTTACAGACATGTATTTATATTTAACTTTCGTTCTTGCATTTAGATACAGATATCTTTGATATTCATCATATTCCTCCCAAGTAAAACCTAGCTCAGAAGGCCTGGTGGAGCGGCCTAGCACAGTGCTTCTCAAAGTACCTGTGGAGACGGACCAGTTCTTCTCTTTCTTTTCCAATCTGTTGTGGATCATCGCTTCTGCAAAATAGGATAAAAATAAATGACTAGAAAAGTGAAATAGAAGAATTTGAAATACTACCTAATTTTCTGTTATTGTATTCAAGAGATATGAAATTACTCTGTGAAATTGCTGTGAGTTTCTAAACACTCCTCTCTTTTCTGTCTGTCGCTGTGGACCAGCACGCGCAGTGCAGAGGCGGCGCCTTGACTCGCGCTGGCCTGGTAGCATTCTCGGTTCCCGCCCCAGCTCTCTTCCTCCCTGGTGCTCGGCAGAGGATGGGTTGCAGTGCCTTTCAGACTAATGCAGAACTCCAACTCTAACAGATTCCTTTATTCTCCCTTTTCTGGAACAAGGGGGGATTTGGAAGGTTTTGCTTCCAAGCTGAACAAAGGATTGGAGTAAATAGAGAAAGAGCTGTGTTAAAATGACAAAGCAGAGTTGGTGGCAGAGTCAGTTTAATGAAAATAAGGTTTCAAATGTTTGACCCTGAGCATCTAATTAAGTTTATTGCAGGTGATATTTTCTAATCGCCTCACATTATGAAAGGTTCAGTTTTAAATTTTTTTTTTCTTATGGATTTGGGGCAGGAATGAAGCAATTAAAGGGGGTCTCCATGTCCATGAAATATTCAATAGGGAAAGCATCTACAGAGCTTAGTAAAATGATAGACTGAACATATTTTCCTTATTTTTCTTTCTTTTTAGTTGCCCTTTTGAGTAGAGCTGACAGTAATTTTGATTTCCAAGCCTCAATGCATATTGAGGACAGATTAGCTAACCAAACACACTGGTCTGGGAATCAAGACCTGGTTATCATCTTGTCACTACTCACTAGCCAGATGGCCTTCAGCAAATCACTTTAGACCTCAGTTTTCTCTTCTTAAAATGGGAAGACTGTTACATCTCTGTCTTCCTCATAAGGTTGGTTGCTAGGGAGACCAAGTTAACTAGTCAGGGGGCTTTAGAGACCTTCAGGCATGTTACACACACATGCACACACATATGTTTATATGTGTACATGTGTGGACATAGCATTATTCTTCATTTTCTTAATTAAATATTTTTTGAACTCTGTTGAAACGTACGTTCTAAGTTCATTGTTACCCCTTTCCATATAGAATTTTAGACCCCTTTCTCACCCTACCCCAATCCACCCATAACTTTATTAATAATAGTAAAAAATAGTTTTTACTCTTGTTTTAAAATATAGAGGATAAACCTCAAATATACACAATAAAATTCATTTTTTTAAAAAAAATAGAGGAAAGAATCATTTAAATACCAGCTGCAAGGTTTAGCCTCACTTACCCAGTGATGTTAAGCAGAGGTGTGGTGCTGAGCTTGCAGGGCTGGAAAAAGGGGAGTCTGGCGTCTGAAGGCTCAGTGCCAAGCCCCACTGCTCCCTCCTTGTCAAAATACCCATGCACGCAGGTGCACGTACACACACGTGCATGCCTACGCACACAGCAGTGCATGTGGATCACAAGTCCTTGACACTCAGTTGTCACCCTACAGCCATGGTGAATGCTGTTTTCCTCTGGTTAAGCTCTGAAAATGATCTTACTGGGGCTTCCTTTGGAGAACAATGATTGCAAATGAGATCACAGGGTCATTGCCCTGAAAGCAAAGAAGCAGGTGGTCTCAACACTGTGACATTTGGCAGAGACTAGTCCTGACCAGCTTCTTCAGTCCATGAGCAGACAAGTTGAACAATTTGACTCCAAACATGAAGTTCTGGAGATGGGAAGTAGAAAAGTATTTTATGCCCTAGTGAACTGGAAAGGTCTGCATTAGCCAAGTGACTGAGTCACTTGTGGTTTGAGAACGGTTTGGAAGAATTCTGGAACCTTATTCATTCATTGATACATGCATACATCCATTCAAACATATACTGAGCACCTACCACGTACCAGGCCCAGTGCTTGGTGCTGGGTAGACAGAGGCAAGAAAAAATAATCTAGGTACCTGCTCTCTTGGAAAATACAGATAATTATAATACAGAGTATGGGAATGGCTGTGGGGATGCATTGGTGAGCAGAAATAAGCCTATTGCTTTTGGAGTTGAAAAGGACTTTGGAGGCCATCCACATTCCACCTCCAGCCACCACCTCCCCCAGCTGCCGTCACAGCCATACGTTTGTGTTGGTGCCTGTGTGTACATACATATGCTGGATGCGTGTGCCAGTGGGATCCCTGCTTTTCTGGCAGTCTGTATCCTTTGACAGTGAGCAGGAGTTAAGATAGGAGGAGGTGGATATCCATTTGGCTTCTCTTGTCCTTTATTTCAGAGCTTTTGGAAGAACCGAGAAGTGATCCCTGAGCCAGCTTAACATCCCTAAACTATTATATATTACTTAGTAATATTTAATTATTGAGTTTATGTTGATAAATGAGAAAATTTAGACATTTTGAACGTGTATACAACTCTGATAAATGTTCATGTCAATTTAGGCTTTTTGAAACTTTTTAGAAGTGATGATGTTTGTTGTAGAATGTTGGAATAATACTTGAACCATTGGGCTCCTCTCACTATCATTGTTAAACCACCTCCCCAACCCCTGGGCGGTGTTAGCTTAGGAGTTGTTCCATCCCAGAATGTTTACAGCTCGAAATTGCTCATCGACCCAGGAGGGGGGATAGAGTGGCGAATTCCACGCACAGTGACACATGTGCAGCCCCTTCATGCCGTGAGTATTTGGTTCCATTTCTTACTGGAAGGCATAAAACTAATTGCCTATGTGCATGTTTAGGCCACAAAAATGTCCTGGCAGGAAGTGAATGCCTGGGGATGTTTGTATCCACATCCCACAGCGGAGTGAACAGGAGAAGTAGTTCCAGCTAAAGGAGAAGCATAAGCCTGCCTTGGAAAGTGTTTTTACTTTTCAAAATTTATTTTTTATATACATATTTTTTTTAATAGAACAAGTGTCACATATTTCTTCTACTGCAGCTCAACATATATACCACGTTGAAATATCTTATGTTGAAAATGCAGGTTATTCCTTCAAATTTGGGAAAGAATAACACGTGTTTTTGTTATTTATTTGCTTATTTTAACCAGCATTTTCTAAGCAGGTCCAGAAAAAAGCAATTAGAAATTACAAGAGTTTTATAGTTTCCTGACTTCAATGTAGGTTGCAAATAAGAGTAGCTCTATTTCTCCCCCAAAAATATACAAAATTTTAGTTTGTTCATTACTTTTTTAAATAGGATTTTTTTTTTTTTTTTTTTTTTTAGGCAGGTGTTGCCCTGTCCCCAGGCCCCAGGCTCTGGAGTGCAATGACAGGATCCTTGAACTCCTGGGCTCAAGCTACCCTCCTGCCCCAGATTTCCCATGGTAAACATGGGAAAATGGTAGCATCAAATAGTTGGTTTATTTTAAAAGACATCTGGCATTGGGACATTCTTTTAGAATTAGAAAGAAGGAGTATTACATCAAGACGTATTTCTCCTTATTTGTAAGGAGAACATGCAGTATGTTTTATCATAGTAAGTGCACAGCTGCATTTTATTTGAGGTATTTTCTGAAGAGCAGAGATGCCAGTTGGAACCCAGAATCAAATAACTGTTTTGCTGGTCTGTTAGCCAGTTAAAAGTTGTATGTAATCTGTAGAAACAATGGGTATTTCAATGTGGACCAATTTAATTCATAAATAATAGTGCAAAAGAAGGGACGTGTTGTGCTTTTCATGATTTGGGGAATAATAACGTTTCTCACGTGTGCCTGCAAGCGTGTCGGTGTGTAAGATGGTTCCTGTCAGTGAAGTAAGACCTGTGTGTGTGAATGCATTTGTGAGGGAATTCAGTTATTAATATGTTTCTCTCCTCTTTTTAAGGAAACCCTAGAAATAAATTGAATTTTCAATTCGGTTATAAGTGTTTTGAATTTATATAAGTATTTACTTCATCGTTCCTTTAACTAATGAGCTCCAATGGGACATCCTAAGTATATTTTAAAGTTTGATATTTATACAGATTTTAAAGAATTAATCTCGAAAAGTACACTATGTATTTGGAAATAAATAAGAATATTTTTAAAGATAAAAAGTTAGATACATCTATTTCATAAAACCAATTTAACATTAGGAAAGAAATGAAAGGAAATTTAAGCTTAAGAGCAGACATCTCAGAGTTTCGTTCTGAATCAACAATTTTTAGCACTAGTACCTAGAAAACCAGAACCCAAGAAACTTTCGCTTCAGCCAAAGTTGGCCGTATGAAAGCTCATGAAGAGGGGTGCATTTTAAAGCAAAGTGTAAACTCCTTGTAGGTGCTTCTTTCTTCGTTCAGTGTAGCGTCAGCGTTGTACCTGGTACAATGGCTTCTCTCCTCCTTTATTTCAGAGCTTTTGGAAGAGCTGATAAGTGATCACTAAGCCAGCTTAACATCCCTAAACCTACTTATGTTGATAAAGGAGAAAATTCAGACATTTTGGTAAAGTATGCAACTTGGATGCATGTCCATGTTCATGTCCTTTAGGCTATTGTCAACTGTCAATTGTCAACTTAGTCTATGTTATATGAATATTTATTGCTAAATAAATAAGTGAAAGAAAAGAAAGAAGGGAGGGAGGAAAGAAGGAAGGAAGAAGGGACTTGAAATGGAAAAGCTTCAAAAGCTACTTTTAAGTACTTTTTATATACTAATTGTCATCACTACAGCCACCCAAGTCGCTAACGCTTTGCCTGGAGAAGTGGGCTGTGGCAGTTGCTGCAGAACCTTCACAGGCACAAGGACCCAACCTTATAGTACAGATGTTTTACGTGCAGACATCTGCGTTATCCCCAGAGCTCTCACTGAGTCAGGAAGTGAGTTTTATGTCGGCTACCAGGGCTGAAAGTGGAGGGAGTGATGGTTGAGTATTATTATTTGATATTAAATGATTCGTATGTATTGTGATATAGGATGAGAGAAGTCCGCGAACCCAGGAAACAGCTCAGAAAGGAAATGTGACTTGCACCAGTTGGACCAGTGCTCTGTCTCCTTTCCCAGCGCTACCAGCTTTTAGTTAGCCTTGCCCCGTGCTGGAAAGCATCTTGCAGACAACCTTAGGTAGCTCCACTGGAGTATCAGAAATACCATATCTAGAGAAAAGACCTACAATTAATGAGTGAGACTTTTGTTATTTACTACTCTTTTCACGATGTTGAAAGCAGGTGGAGCTGTTTTCCCAGCTATCCAGAGTAACACATAATTGAAAAATACTTGGAGAAACTTTGAGTTATCCAAGGAATAATTTTTTAACATAAATCTTTTTGTGTGTATTTGAGACTTACACATGAAGGAATGATTTTTTTGAAAACAGAAGTTTACATTTCTTGAGCTCCTGTTATATGCCACAAACTTTTAGATGCTATTACATTCTTTGTTTTGTTTTGTTCGAAGTATTTTTAAATGTTCTTAATTGAGATATAATTCCCACACTATATCTAAATAATTTGTTATTTTAAAATGTACAATCATCAGTTTTTTGCATATTCACAAGGTTGCAATCATCACCACTAATTCCAGAACATTTTCATCACCCCAAAAATCAACCCTGTTAGCAGTGACTCCTCATTCCTCCCTCCTGCCATCCCTAGGTTACCACTACTTTGCTTTCTTTCTCCATGGATTTGCCTATTCTGGGCATTTAATATAAATGGAATCACACAATACATGGCCTTTTGTGACTGACAGCTTTCACTTAGCATAATATTTTCAAAGTGTTTCCGTGCCGTCACATGCATCAGTAGTTCATTCCCTTTTATGGCTGCATAATACTCCATTGTGTGGATATACCAAATTTTGTTTATGTGCAACTTAATTGCTTCCACATTTGGCTATTATGAATAATGCTAATATTAACATTTGTGTGCAAGTATTTTTATGGACGTATATTTTCTTTTCTCTTGGGTATACTCCTAAGAGTGGAATTGCTGGGCCATTTGGTAATACTGTGTTTAACTTTTTGAGGATCTGCCAGACCATTTTCCACAGTGCTCGCGCCATTTTGTATTTAGCGTATGAAGGCTCTGATGTCTCTTTGTCTTTGTCAACACTTGTCATTATCTGTTTTATTGATAATAGCCAACCTAGTGGGTATGAAGTGGTATCTCAATGTGGTTTTAGTATGCCTTTCTCTAATGACTAATAAAACACATTAATTCAATCTATCACTGAACACTTGTTGAACAGCTTCTATTCACTGGCTGGCAGTGGCTTGGGAAGGTGGCTTTGTAAGCACTTTTGAAAGAGATCATCTTTGAAGTGGGAAGAAATGTTTGAATGCTGATTATGACCTTACACATTTTAAAAAACAAATCTACTTAATATAGATTTATCATATAAATTATATTTTAGCATTATTCTGCTGCTTTAAGAATCCATTAATTTACTTAATTATTTAACAAAGCCTGATATAGGGTTTATCATGTACCAGGCATTGTTGTAAGCACTTTAAAAACATCTTTTTTTTTTTTTTTTTTTTTGAGACAGAGTTTTGTTCTGTTGCCCTGGGTAGTATGCAGTGGCATCATCATAGCTCACTGCAACCTCCAACTCCCGGGCTCAAGTGATCCTCCTGCCTCAGCCGCCCGAGTAGCTGTGACTGCAGGTGCACACCATGATGCCCAGCTAATTTTTCTATTTTTAGTAGAGATGGGGTCTCACTTTTCTCAGGCTGGTCTTGAACTCCTGAGCTCAAGCGATCCTTCAGCCTCAGCCTCCCAGAGTGCTAGGATTACAGGCATGAGCCACTGCACCTGGCAAAAATATCAATTTGTTTAATCCTGGTAACAATCAATGGTTGATATCATTATCATCCCCAGTTTATAGATGAGGAAACTGAGGCAAAAAGAGATGAAGGAACTTGCTCAGCATCACATGGATGTTAAGGCAAATCTGAGTCACCTGACTTTAGAGCTGCCCCACGTATGCTGTAACATCTCATTCCCATGCAGCATTTGGGATGAGGGGCATGTGAGCTTAACTGTGCATTCACTGAAGAAATGCTTGCTGAATGCATACCCCATGCCAGTCACCACCCTAGGCACCGAGGAAGCTCCAGTGAAGAACCTGGGCAGAGCTTGTGCCCTTATGGGGTTTACTTTCTAGTGCAAGAGAGAGACCATATCCTGGAAACAGGAAGATCTGTCATCTGTGCAGTGGTGTAAAGAAAAGGAATGCAATGATGGGATGGTTATGAGAAGGGCTGTGTAGGTAGGGGGTCAGGGGCAGCTTTCCTGAATAGGTGCCCTTTGAGCAGTGACAGGAACAAAGTGAGCCACAGGTTGTCTAGACTAGCATTTCAGACCAAACAACCTGCAGTTATAATAGCCCTGAGATCAGAGTGCAACTGGCAAGGTCTAGGAACAGAAAGGAAGCTCTTTTTAATGGATTCCTAGAACTTCTATCTGGAGAATGCACTGTTACAGGGCAAGCATCAGACCAGAGACAGGCTGCTGCAATTGTGCGGGGAAGGGATGATGGTGGTCTGGACTAGGAGGGAACGCTACTTGTATTTGGAAAACATTTTCAAGGTAGAACTAGGTGATTTGCCGATGTTAAATGTGGGCTGTGAGAAAAAGATAAAAGTCAAAGTTCAATCAAGTTTCTTGGTCTGAGCTACTGGGTGCATGGGCCTGCCATTTATTGAGTTGTGAACACTGAAGGAGGAGCATTCTTGGTAGAAAAATTAAGCATTCATTTTGGACAGGTCAAGTTTAAGATGTTGTTAGACCTCTGAGTGGAGATAATGAGTAGGCAGTGGGATTAGAAGTCAGATGTTCAGGTCAGAGGGCCAGGCTAGAGATTCAAATTGAGGTGTCTTCAGTATACCATGGTATCGAGAGCTGTGGGACCGGCCTACACACAAGCCCTTGAGTGTATGCTGAGAGGAGCAGAGGTTTGCAAATTAAGCTCTCAGTGTTCCAGTGTTTGGAGATGCCCCAGGTGGGGTAAACAGTGAGGGAGACTGAGAAGCAGCAGCCAGTGAAGTAGGAGCTAACCGAGGAAGCCAGACAAAAAGAGTTTTTGAAGAAAGGTCAGCGAGGCATAAACTTATCTCAGGCATAAGTGCCTGGGGGGCTCTCAGTGGTTGAAGTGAGGAATGGAAGAAATATCTGAAGTCTTCAATGGGCAACTCTATCAATAATCTGTGTCACTTGCAGTAAAACAAGTTAGTGCCTTTTGGTTAGTCCTCCTACTTTAAAAAAGCACACACTTGCTCACTTCACTTTTGTCTGCAGGATGAGTCTTAGCTGCTCAGCCTTGCATTCCACATGCTTCACAACCTGGCTCTGTCCCACCTCTTTCCAGCTTCATCTTCTGCAATCCATGACTCCAATCCCAGCCAAACCGCACCCTCACACTGTGGCAGTGTTGAGCTGCTTCCTTATTTCTAGCTATTGGATTGCATGGCTGCTCATTAACTACTGCCATCCCATCTGCCTGGCCCATCATTTCCTAATGAACGTTTGCCCATCTTTAAACTCACAGCTCAGATGTTACCCTCCATGGAAAGCTTCCCCCTGCCACTCCAATAAGAATTCTCTTGAGTTTTCCTCTTAATATCTCAACAACTTTTTCACTTATGCTTCTGTATTGGCCACAACTCTGTGCACCATATTTATATACTAGACCATCTATGCCAAATGTGTATCAGTTACCTTTTGCTGTGTAACAAATTGCCCCCAAATATAGCATCTTAAAAAAACAAATGTTATCTCATGGTTTTTGAGGGTCAGGGATCTGGAAGAGGGTTAGCCGGGTAGTTCTGACTCTGTTCTCTTGTGAGGTTGTGGTCACAATGTTGACCGGGCTGCAGACATCTCAAGGCTTGACTGGAGCTGAAGAATCTGCTTCCAAGCTCACTCACATGATTGTCAGCAGGCTTCAGCTCCTTGCTGGCCATGGGCCAGGGACTTTGATGCTCACTGGGCAAGCTTCTTTGTGGGTTACTGACAACACGTCAGCATCACCCCAGAGCAAGAGACCTGAGAGAGAGAGCCCAATACGGAAACCCCAGTCTTTTATAACCTAACCTTGGAAATGACGTACCGTTACTTCTGCTATATGACATCTGTCACACAAACCCATCCTTGTCCAACGTGCAGGTCCAACATGGGAACTGCAAAAGGGTGTGAACACCAAAGGTGAAGATGTTTAGGGGCCATCTTAGAGGCTGGCTACTGCAAAAGGAGGACCCTGTCTTTCAACTTCTGTCCCCCACTGCCAATTATAGTGTATGGCACATGGAGACACCCACTCAGAGAACAGCTGTGGAACGAATAACTGACTGAGTGAGGAAACAGACCCAGAGAATGTGAAGTAGTGTTGACATCCTGATTCCATTTTCCACTAAAAGGTAATGTGCAAGAGAGAAGAAAAAGAGGGTTTTTTCCTTCATAGTTAGAAACATTTTCATTGCTGTTTTACTGTCTAATAATTTGTGTCCACAAACATTTTAAAACGCATGTTTAAGGCACAGATTGAATCTATCATATTGCTTTTCTCTGAATGTGTCATATAATTTCCACGGAGAAAATTGGAAAAAATAATTTTGGAGGGTAGAATGGATGATGAGTGGCATCCGAGTCAACAAGAAAAGTAGTTTTGGAAAGAACCATTTACAGGTGGAGTGCAGCGGGTGGTTTTGGGTGCAGCAGTATGGAGTTTAAGACTGCATGAGTACACTGGGTCCTGGGGCTCCTTTGGAAAATGGGAGTGGAGGGGTGCGAAAGAAAACCTTACTTTCTCTCAAATATAACGTAACCTTGTTAAATGTTGTCTCAAATTTTAATTTTAAAAGCTAGGGGAAAGTGAAAGCGCATAATGATCAGGATCAGCTGGGTCTTTTTATTGCTATGTAATGTGCTTCATTGGAACCATATTTCTGGCTCAAGTATCTGAAATTTGTGTCACTGGCAACTGTCACCACCTTTATTTTCTGCTTTTAATCTTCAAAGGGCCTATGAAGTGGTTTCTTGTGAATTCTGAGAAGTCGTAGACACTTATATTTTCTAAATGAAACAATGCCCCAGGGCTACAGGACACATAAGGCCTGATTTCATATTTTTAATGTAAGGGAAGTAGAAATTTGAGACTGCTTGCTTCTGGTCCCAAACCTGGGTCGGGCAGGGACTGTGACATTTCCCTCAAACAAGAAGACAGGAGCCCAGAGGAGCTTATCAGCTGGGAAAGCCAAAAGCAACATGCCAGGAATGTGAGGGTGGTTTTGAAAGGAAGGCTAACTTGGTTAGACACCCCCAAACGATGTACAACGTTGGAGAGAAAAACGAAGCTGTGGTGAAAGAAAGTGTTAAAAGGAGAAAATCACAGAAGGGCTGGGAAAGGATGGGTTGGTTTTCCTAACGGAGAATAAGATCTGCTATTACAGGGAAAACATCAAGGGGAAAGGTTTTCTGTTCCCGTTTAAGTAAAATTTTAAAAAATAGAATTAGAAATTAGAAAGCAAGAAACAGTGTTGAAAAGCACATGATGATTTCTAATTAATAAAAAAAACCAACCTGAGGCATCTCTGCTAGGATTCACTGAGTTGAGCCTTTTGCCTCGATTTTTTTGAAGAATCATAATTAACTTATAGCAAAAAAAAAAAAAATTTTCAAAGGCAAGAAAATATTTTTAAAGGTTATTTTCATCTATCTACATAGCACAAATTCCAAAGAAAAACCCTTGCTTAGTTTGTAGGGCTCAGGAAGCCAACCGAGGTGCTCAAGTTTAAGAGATATTTGCTTACCGCCAAGCAGGTATTTACAGACTCACAATGTCTCGTTTTTACAAAGGGCTTCCCCACTGTTCCCTGATTATCAGCCCCAGTTACTGGCCAATCTGATAGAAATCGCTGTCTACTGACTTCTACAAACAAGCTCTGTAAAGTAAATGTCAAAGTAGAGACTGGTTCTGGTCAACTCTATCCTTCAAGCTGACTGTTGGATGAATGAATGGATCAATCAATCAATCAACATATGAATGTGGAAGAAAGCTTGACTATGAAAATAGCGTGCTAAGTTTGACTGTCTTAATGAAGCTGATTTTCAACAAAAAGGTTATGAAAGTTTCATAGGTGTATGAATCACAAATTCTACCTCTTCCGCCCACTAGAAACTCAGAATATACAAGGACTATTATACATGTGCAACCAAACATTTTTTAAGCATCTCTTGCCCAGTTGCCATTATGCTGTCTTGCTTTTCAGAACCTGGCTATTTTGCTTCTCTCTCTCTCTCTGTTTATAGCCAGAGTGTGTGTGTGTGTGTGTTGTGTGTGTGTGTAACACACATACGCATAACTGCTGCTCTGTTTAACAAAAGCAGTTTCCTAAAATTCTATAATACAAGAGTTCTAATTTCTTGGGATATGAAAGACCTATACAGTTCTCATTCCAGATGGATAGGATCCCTTCTGAAACACAAGCTACCTGTGCCCAAATACCTGGGTATCCCTGTATAGTCTCTTCCTCAAAGTAGTTTTTTCCTCTTTATTTCTCCATGGGTAGAATCATCATTCCTGGCAGCAGCTGTATGACCACATATGGACCATAGATGTTGTTGATGTTGTTTTGCTCTGCTCTGAATATTCCCACATGCACCCTACCTCTTGACTGTTCAAAATATTCCAGAAAAAAGGCTCTGCTTGGCTTAGCATGGGTGAGATGCCCATCCTGGACCAATCAACTAAACCCCAGAGACTGGGTCATATAGCACGGGGCAGCTCCTATGAGGAGGGTGGAAGTGGTGCTTATTAGATCCCATGGCTGTCCACAGCATCATGACAGATGAGCCAGCATTTTATTTGTAACTAATAAATTTGTTTTGTTGTCACAAAAGGAGTTTTTTGATCAGGGTAGTTACCTTCTTTTGTTTTGTGACTTTTCTAGGGATAAAGAATTGATGCTAAATAAATCAGCTAGACTGGTGACCACAAGAACCCTACTTGTCCCCCTAAGTGGGGGATCAATGTCTAACTCTTCAGGGGCTTAGGGCAGAGCAATGGGTGGGCTCTCAACCCTGGTGCATGCAGACAGCAGCCCGAGGAAAGGATGTTCACTCACAGCATACCCGAACTCTGCTTCTCAACAAGCAGGAATTTGAGCATGACCTTGAGCTCCGTGTGTGGCAGGTCTGGCCCATAGCCTCTATACCAAGAGCGATACGAAAGACAAGTTGGGGTGGAATGGACAGTAAAAGCAGGACAAACAGGTCAGGGCTTAGGACTGAATCCTCAGTCCTAAGCATTTAGGCAGAGAGGGAGAATTTAAGTAAAGGCATGAGCTTGGGAACTAGGGGGCCAAACCAGAGCAGAAGTATCCAGAAAGACCAGTAGAAACCAAATTCACCAGAATTAGGGTTCCTTTAAACCTTGGGAGGGAACGGTGAATGGCAATGAGCTGATTCGGACACCGCAATAATAATAATAAGAAGAAGAACAGCTAACATTGTCAAACACCATGTGGCAGACCGGATTTTGTATTTAGTGTATTTTACAATGTAGATCCTAAGACACGTTTCTATGTAAAGAAATCAAGGAGCGTGGTTCCTTCTTATGCATTCCTTTCATCACATCACCTTTGGGAATATTGTGATGAATCCTTAATTTTCTGACATGCAATGATTTTAGATTAGATTTTTAATGTGCTGGCAATAGAGCTTTTATGGCCTGTCCTCCTCAGTTGCCTGAGAACGTTCTGGTGAGCTGTTAGTCCTGTACTTGTATGTAATTGTCATTTCTCTGGGAATTAGCTAATGTAATCATTAGGAAATCATTGGGTTTTTTTTCTTTCCAGCTTTTAAAAATATGCTATTTACCTCTTTTCTGTGTTTTTTTTTTTTTTTTTCCTGTAAGAACTTTCAGCTCTTCCTTAGCTGTTATGCGAATGCTACTGATACTTCTATGACAACTTGTATTTCAGCACAGCATTTTGGTCAGCTTATTTAAAAGGTTTAGGTTTTTTTCTTAGGATTTTTTGATTGTCTGGTGAGCACACGAGACTCCTTTGTTCTGAATTTTAATGACCAGTTAGGATAGGAAGCAGCACTTTTTGTTTTGAATACATTTTGCCACAGTGTATATTGTTTCCCTGTAACTCAAAATATTGTATGACTATTAGGCTTATAACAAGCTTAATTCAAATCGTACGTGTAAATATATTTTGTCTAGTGGCCTTTTCTGTTAACATTCCCGAGTTTTTGTTTTAGCATCATAACGCGTTGCCTTTTACATTAGAACAAAAGCCCCCAAATGTCGGTTCATCAGCTGACAATACCAGTTTTGTCTCTTAATTAGAAAAGAGAATAAAGCTGTTTAGGGGTGTCAATAAAATGACAGATGCATCATTAGCAGACGGCTATGGTGGATCAGTTCTGTGAAAATACTTGGAATGGAATTAATAGGAATTTCTACTAGCATATTTAAATCCAAAGCTTGGGGGAAGAAAGCAGTGTTTTAATGCTGCAAACTAGTCAAAGAAAATGGAAGCAAATGACCATTTAATGCTGAATTAAGAGCGTAAGAGAAATCAAACTGCAATAGAGAATATGTTACTGAGAATTTTATATATTATTAATATATCACAAATGAGCCATTATGGGTATTATATGATTAATTCATTTAATAAATATTTACTGAGAGTCTACCTCATGCCAGGTGGTAAATTTAATGAGAGTGTACAAGCTCTGAGTCCAAACCTAAAGTGACTGTCCTGTATAATTAGTAGGACAAAATTTCAATTCAACCATAAGTCTCTGAAGAGGTTCTTCAGAGGTTTTGCATTGGACGGTCTCACGCCGTATAAAACCCAGGTCACTCAGTATGATTCGAAGGAGAATTCCATTTAGTCCGTATTTCCTAAATGGTTGGCAAGGTGGCTTTAGCAAGTACAGGCAGGTGCACGTGGTGTGCTCACACATAAGATGCTAACATCATGCATTTTTCAAAAGAAGATATACAAATGACCAGCATATGAAAAAATGTTCAACATCACTAATCATCAGGAAAATGCAAATTAAAACCACAATGAGATACCATATTCTACCACCTGTCAGAATGGCCGTTACTAAAAAGTCAAAAAACAATAGATGATGGCACAGACGTGGTGAAAAGGGAATATTTATACACAATTGGTGGGAACGTAAACTACTATAACCGCTATGGAAAACGGTATAGAGATTCCTCAAAAAACTAAAAGTAGACTTACCATTCAATCCAGCAATCCCACTACTGGGTAACTACCCAAAGGAAAAGAAGTCATTGTATCAAAAAGATACCTGGACTAATATGTTTAAGGCAGCACAATTCACAATTGCAAAGATTTTGAATCAACCTAAGTGCCTATCAATTTATGAGTGGATCAAGAAAAGGTGGTGTGTGTGTGTGTGTGTGTGTGTGTGTGTGTGTGTATACACACACACACATATATATAATATACATGTATATATACACACATACCATGGAATACTACTCAGCCATAAAAAAGGATGAAATATCTTTTGCAGCAACTTGGCTAGAACTTGAGGCCATTATCATAAGTGAAATATCTCAGGAATGGAAAAACAAATACTGCATGTTCTCACTTATAAGTGGCAGCTAAGTTATTGGGTGTGCGTGGTCATACAGAGTGGTATAATAGATGTTGGAGACTCAGAAGAGAGGGGGCTGGAGGGGGGCGAGGGATAAAAAGTTACCTGATGGGTACAATGTACACAATTTGGACGATGGATACATTAAAAGCCCTGACTTCACCATTATACAATTCATCCATGTAACAAAAAAACATTTGTACCCCTTAAATCTATTGATATAAAATTTTTAAAAAATACATATAGCAAAAAAAATCATCCACTGTCATATTAACAATAAAAAAGGAAATAAAATAGTTAAGTTTTTTAAAAAAATGATGTTACGTCATGGTATCCAGTCATCGGGAAGCACTTTATTCCCAATACTAAAGTGCTTTGTCCCGTTTAATGATTATAGTCTCAATGCTTAAAATAGTGCCACTGTAGAGTAGGGACCCCATAAATATTCATCAGTGAGCGGCTGAAAAAAAAGTTCACATAAAACTCAAGACAAGCAATAGACTAATTGGATAAATTTTAGGTGAGGCCATCATATTTATTTAGACTCTACTGTTTAGACAAAGGACTAAGTAGAAGAACTGGGTTAGGAGAAATGAATTACATTCAATGTAAATGTGCACCTTTCTAACCAGTTAAGAACTTAGTCTTGAAACAAACATGTGTAGCTGAGTCTGGGTATGTCAGGAGGGCCAACCATGTAACTGGTGGTTATCCAGATTTAACTTCCATGCAGAACACCATGTTCATGAAAGGAAACATAAGAAAAATTTTCTAATTTGCAACCCTATGAAACTCAGTGCACTGAAAGCATCACTGCTTTACAACATATGACTACATAACTGCTATTCACGGTGATGACTCAGAGTCATAAAAAAAAACTTTAAGTTGGGATCACTGTGCAATGATATCGAGTCAAGGAAACTTGTGATAAAAATTTACAAATATTACTACCTGTAACACTTTGTGATAGTCACAGCTATACAAAGCTGAGTCATCCAAAATATTTCATTTCTCTATGATGCAAAACAAACGTATTGCTTTATTTTTCACTAAAAACACTTCAGGTATACATGAATTTTAACTGGTAGTGGGTGTGCTCAGATCTCTGAAAAACTCTCCCGTGCGCTACAGGATGTTGTAAACATCAGTTTGCTTAATTTTTGCAAGGAAAAAAAATGCCCCATTCCCTTTATTTTTGCCTTTTTTCATGTAATGATCACAAAGTAGGGAAAATAAGCTGGGGCATCAATGCTACCCCTATTACCATCAAGTATTTAAAGTTACCCATTATCATTATTTACTCATTCATGCATTCATTCTCTCCACAAACATGTGTAACACTTGCCATATGCCAGACACCTTGCTCAGCTCCAGGCAAACCAAGTCCAACAAGGTCAAGGATGCAGCAAGATTGACACACAAGGAAATTCCCCCTTTGCAGTAGAGTGTGGTCCCCCTGCCAGTGACAAAGGTGCGCACTCTCAGCTTTAGGAACATAAACTTTCTTTAAAATGGAAACACCAGAGCAACAAAAGAAAAATGGAAATGAATTGGAAATACCTGTCTCTGTGTGCATTATAGATATAGTCGGTACTCAGCTGTTAAATCCAGCAAAAATTCCATTGCTTTAATTAATTTCTTTGTGCTGATTCTTCCTAGTAAGCCTTAATTTTAACAAAGTTAATTAGGTTGAAGATTAAAAATCCCATTAGTGTCGATCACTCACTTCTTGGCTCTGGCAGCAAGGTACTAAAACCTCGCTCAGTTCCAGAGGGGCAAGCGGAGGAAGGGGTGAAAAAGAGCAGCAGAGCTAGCTGTTTGCTATTCTTCGAGGCCAGATATTTTACGCTGCTTTTAAGGATTTAGGCGGCTATCAGATATTATCGTCACTTTAAAGCATATTTTGTCCTTTTCCAGTCATCGCTTATCTCCTACACTTTAGACCTGTGGCTATTTATTTTCTGAGAGGTGTGTGGCAATGGTTACGTTTGCTGAGAAACTCTATCTCATTTACTCTGATTATCCAATTTGCAGGTTTGCAGCTCATAGATTTTTAATCAAGGGCCTGTTTCTACTGTCACCTTATCTGCCTGTTTATTATGGTTAAAGACTCAATGAAGGCTAATATCTTACCCAGTGCAGGAAAGAATAAACAATTAATAGAATTAAGAATTACCTGCAGGTCATAATTCTGTTCAAAATACTGGTTTATTTGAGTTATGCTTTATGCCTTGGCTCCCACACCCAACTTACCACAGGAAGAATTACAAAAATTCAAACACGCATTGTTATGACTTACTCCCAGGAAGTGGCTACATGTGAGTGCGGCAGATGCACAGAAAGAAGGGGCAGCAAGACGAGAGTAAGGCCTAAGCTGCAGGCCTGAGCATACTGTTGTCTTGTGCACAGCAGAAAGTCATTAATGGAGAAGGAACCAAGAGAGGATGGAGGTCATCGGAAGCCATCTGAAGTGAAGTTTAAACGGATATGGCAAAGGGATATGTTCACTTCCTGAACAGAGTTGAAGGTCAAAGGGAATTTGATCAAGGTCTAGGATTAGAAGAACAGAGTACACATTGTGCAGAACAAAATTGTCCAAGAGAATTCATCTCAAAACAAGGTGATGGAAAATCAGAACAGAGCACAGCCCCATAAAACTTGTCTGAGATAACCAGCACCCATAAAAGATCAAGAAACTCCAAGATACTTGAACAAGTGGGGAGACAAGGTAGGTAGCTTGACCCTTTAAGGTGCATGTGTATGTTTGGGGCAGAGAGGAGATGTGTGGTGCTGCACAGAATGCAGCACTCCCCATTTGGGGGGTCACCAGGAGTGTTAGGTCACAGGCAAACCTACTGATCCTTCCCTGAGCTACTGCCTGTAAATCCCCACCACAGTGATTAGCATGTTGTCACCCCTCAATAAATGGCATTATAATTATGTACATATCTTGGATCAGTGTGAATAGTGGGGCCACAACAGGCTGACACATGAAATGCACAAAACCGGGGTTTCATTTATAAATGGTTTCTTGCTGTAATATCACTGAAAAGTAGAGTATAGGGCAGGCTCTGTAGAACAGTCTCCTATCAATAACATATCAATAAGCTTGGGTAGCCTCCACCAGCAGAAGAGAAGTACCTGTTCATGGTGGAAGAAGGGTAGGCCTTCTGCAGGTGAAATGTGTTTCTCTTTGGGCCTCAAGGTCATTACTGAAATAATAAAGGTAAAGAACTAAGTTATCTCCGTGGTCCATTTTAATTCTAAAAACCGATGAATCTGAACTCTAAACAAGTGTTATTATCTCTGCTTGACTTAACACGGCATTTCCCTTTCATTTCTTCTTTGCTCAAAAACGATCTCAGGTCTATCACCTATGAACCTGCCCTGACACACAGCCCTGCTATGGTGGAAATCCTTGTTCAAGCTGTTGGGCAAAGTATTCTGTTTCTCAGAGCAAAGGTGTTAATTAAGTCTTTAGCACTGCCTCTTATCTCTCCACACACTCCCTACTCTGTTCAGCCTCTACTGCCTACGGGAGTCTGCTTGAAAATTCTGCAAAGTACCTTCTTGTTCATAGGACCAGCCTCTGCTCACGCTTTCTGCATCACGGCTCAAGACAGTGAAGGAAGAGGTCTTAGAGCGACAACCTGGGAAAGGACCGACAGCACAGTCCTAACTCCGTTAATCGCTCCCAACAGGTGGAATCATTGTTTTAAGACGTATCTTGACCAAAACCACTTTCTGAACCTTCAGGGAGGCCAGCACCTTGCCCTTTCCCATCTGCCAGGTACTCTGTTATGGAATGGCTTTGCGTTTATTTTGTCTAGGCACCTAGACTTTGAGCTGTGGAGAGCAAGGATGATTCCTCTTGAGTTGTAACTAGAGAAGACTCTGAGTCTGGCTTTCTTATGGATAGCTTCTCAAGTTGTAATTTTGCCATTGCACCGCATTTGCTTTTTCATTTTCTCCCTTAGCTTTGGACATGACTACTGAAGCTCAACTGAACAGAATAAATCTTTTTCTAATCCAGATGCAACACCAGTTCTTACCTATCACTTGAAAACCTGCAATCCAAGAAACACCGGTAAAGAACAAACCGAAGGGGGCTCGTAGCTCATGCTTGCCCTAGCTCTCATCACATTTGTTCTTTAGCTCTGACACACTCATACATTCACACTCAGGAGTCAGCTTACACGTGCCAAGAAACAAGCTGCAAGTCAGTGCTGCCCAAGGACGATTTGGGTCCTGCTGCCCCATCTGAATCTTCACTTGGCCCAAATCTGCCCCCAGTGATATGAGTCACAGCTCTTGGATGATAAGGACATCTCTTAGGTTTGGGTTTGGAGGAACCCCAACTTTCGCTCCTCGTCCTTTCCCTCCCCCGCCCCACACACCCCTCTCATTCAGTAATAAAGATAGTAACGTGATTCGTCAGAGAGTAAGAATCGTAGACAAGAAAAATGAAGCACAGAATCTTTTCTTTCTCATGAATAACGCATCAATTCTGGTAGGTTTAGGGTGGGGGTGTGTTTGTGCTTAAAGGAAAGGAGAAGACAAAAGGGAGGCAGAATAGGTTCAGAAAGGGATATTTGTTCTGCTTTGTGCTTTGTCTACCAACTGTGTCATGTGTGTACTGTTTTCAAATGAGTGCAGGTAAAAGCAATTACATACCTGAAACGACTTAATTGGTCACCTCCATTCATTAATCAAAATAAGAGACTCCAGTGCCAGGTTGGTGTAATTTCAGCTTGGAGGAAAGACTTTCTTCTCATTAAGGTCTTAAACTTGGCTTGTGTTTTAGTTACCTAAAATTAGAATGGCCAATCTTCTATACGATCCTATTATTAATCTATTCATTATTTATTCAAAATAATTTATTGAGTGCCTACTATGTAAATGACTTTATACCAGATCTATGGAAGGAACAGAAAAAGTAATGAGAATGTCAACCCCTGTTTCAGCTTAAACAACACTGCTTCAGAGACACCTCCCCTGACCACCCAGTCTACAAATAGCTCACCAGCCACATGCAATAATATTTCCCTTGTTTTATTTTCTACACAGCTTTATCACTGACTGTATGTCTTTTGATTAGTGATGTGTTTAAGTGATTTTTAGTTTTCCCCTAGAGGGATATAAGTTCCATGATAGCAGAACCTTGCATCTTGCCCACCTCTTGTACCGGTCTGGGTTTTCCAGAAAAACAACCAGTAAGAGTTATATGTACATATCATAGTGTATGTGTATATGATGTATTTTAAGGAGTTGGCTCACAGGATGCAGGGGTCATCAAGTCCAAAATCCACAGGGCAGGCCAGCAGGCTGGAGGCTCTCAGGGAAGAGTTGATGCTGCAGCCTTGAGGCACATTTTCTACTTTCTCAGGGAAAACTTGGTTTTGCTTTTGAAGGCCTTTCAACTGATTACACGAGGCCCACCCACATTATTGAAGGTTAATTTCCTTTCATTAAAGTCAACTGATGGTAGCTTTTCATCGTACCTGCAAAAATACCTTCACAGCAACACCTGGATTAGTGACTGAATAATTTGCTACTATAGCCTAGCCAAATTGACACATAAAACTATCGCCTCTGTCTATCTCTAGCTTTTAGGAGAGTACTGGCACATGGTATGTTGCCATAATATTTGTTGGCTACATACTAATTAACTTGTTGCTTAGGCTTAGAGGATACTGTATCAGGTATGGCCTTCACCTCCTTGTGCTTACGATATGGATGGGAAGACACACACCCCCACAAGGAAATAATTGTTCCACAGCACTGGGCAGTGTATCATTCAGAGCTAAAATAAGTGATACTAAGACCAATTTAAAATAAAAAGGACTTGGAATCTTGGAATTCAGAGAAGGGAAGATTCTTGCAAGAGGGAGGAATGAGAAAAGACTTATTTGAGGGTCTGGTAGTCTATGTCAGGTTATTTCACTGCTGTTTTTCATTGTGTAACAGTAACTAACAACTCAGCAAGTTGGCTTTCTCCTTGCCCTCGCTGGGTCCGTAACTGTCTGTCTTTGGTTCAGTTTGCCTCTGCAGGTGAGGATGGCGATGACCTGCTTTCTTGGGAGAGTGTGCCGCTGCAGTTTGGTCCCTGCAGAGAGTGGTGCTTCGACCTGCTTTGAGTTATGCTCCTCTTGGATCTTGTGGGTCAGCTCTTAATTGTGGGGGGGGGGTGACTTATTTAAGCTGTTTTGTACTCAGTGACTTTAGCGTTATATTTTACTGACTAATAAATGTCATTTTATTAATTAGTTTGGTAATCCTTTTATCGTGAGTATAATAGTAGAAACCTACCTTTTTCTCATTCTGTGTATTTACCCAGATCATCGCTATGAAAGTTAACCTTCTTAAGGAAGCTGGAAGACTAAGTGATTACACTGATTTAGGTATTACAAAATATATATAAACGTATAAGAGGAAATGAATAGGAAAGCTGGTGTAAAGTGAGGTGTTCTCATAGCTTTGGTTCTACTGCTGACTGCGCCTGACTTTCAAGTGGGCGGTATGCATACAAAATGAGAGGTTTGTATGCATGATGTTTTAAAGAGGCCACATGGTACGGGCAGGTGAGAGACCCAGTGCTCTCTAAGGTCTGCAACTAAGATGCGGCCTTGGGCTAGTCATGTTGTCATTGCAGGGACAAATTCAAAATGGAGTTGGAATAGCACTCAAACATATTTAAGTCCTGAAACACTGCTCCCATAAAATCTTACATTTAATTATGATTTGTGAAAGAGAGAAAGAAAAAACTGGAAGCCAGGGTTGGGGGGGAGGGTTGTGTGTTTGGGTGTGTGTACGTGTGTCTGAAGTCCACCAGTTGCAGTCTTTATTTTCTCCCTTGGGAGGACTCTAGAAACCCCTAATGCTTCACAGAGTACAATTTTAAAACCATAAATTCAATGGAATGGAATAATGTGTTTGCCTGCTTTGGAATTCTATGCAAAATTGTGAATGAGGTAATTCATCCACACAAGTTTTTATAAAACTGTATTTTCTTTATAATAATAATTGCGTAAGAAATAGGAGGACATATTGTGCTGTAAAAAGTTTAGCCAATATAGGAGCATCTGGAGTAATAAATGAAAGCCCCTTCACCTTGCACCCTCTGCCCCAACCCCCATCCCTGCCCCAAGCTCTGTTGGGAGTTTAGTATGAAACCTTTCAGAGCTTCATTTTTGCATTTATTTTGCATATACATGGAGGGCATTTACATAAATCGAATCATATTATAGTTATTATTCTATAACTTACCTTTTCACCTAACGTTATGCCATAGAAATCTTTCTGTATCAGTGTGATATACCTAATTATTTCTAAGAGCTGAACAGTGTCAACAGTGTATAAGAATTCCCATTTGCCCCATGCCATCAACAACCCTGGGAATTATCAATATTTAAAATATCTCCTATCAAAGGGCAAATTTGATATCTTCATGTTGTTTTAATATCTTCTTTGACCACTCATTCATTGAGCACTGTGTATTGGCAAGGCGGGTTTCCCATTATCTGTTATGTTGAAGATCACCTAAGATCTAAAAAGGGGTAAACATTTTAACTATAGTGTCTGTTTAGCAGAGTCACTGACTGTTATGCTTTTGGTCTCTGATAAGAAATTTAGACCCTGTAATCCATAAAACAATTTCCTTCCGGAGATTCAAACATATTTTCATGAACTCATAGCCATTAGTGGCCTTGTATAGAGAACATTTTATTAATCAGAGAAAATTTGTAGTTCTCATGATAAAGTGTGAATAGAATGTTAACCATAAATGCAATAATTATCATTCTCGCCTTGATTTAAATTGCCAGGTCCAGCAATGATAAAGTCCCAGTATTCTCTTTTTAACCATTTTTTTAAGGTCAATTTACTTGTCAGTTTAATTGAGATATTTTCCTTTAAAAACAAAACAAAGCAGAACTGAGTATCAAGCTCCTCCAACTTCTTATTTCATGTACTAGTATGTCATGTAAGTTGCCAAACCAATCCATCATAAGGAGCTACAGATCTCCTAAGTAAATGCCAGTAAAAAGGAATATATTCACTAAGATTAATAATCATTTAAATTTATAGCACTCTTTCCCAAAGATGCTTGGGAAGCTTTGTGAACATTTGAACCAAAAAATGCTGTCTAAACCACTGGGAAACAGATATGTAAACTTGCTAAAAAAAATAAAATATGAGCCTCATATAGTGGCCCTTCATATTCAGAGATGACACATTCATATTATATAGTTATCAGTTCAACAAGTTTTTATTGCATTTTATTTGTTCTCCCCAAAGCCTTATTTTTGATAGATGATGCCTAAGATATACAGGGAGCGTCCTTTCAGTATCGTGTGAGTGATGAAAGGCAAAACAAAACAATTCATCAAATCACACTGCATACATCCCTATAAATTTGGAGGGTGATGAATCTGTAGACCCATAGAATGTGGCATGTCATGTATTCATCAAAGGTAAAGCCCCAAACATCTCAAACACTGCTGTTGACAGGAAGGCTGATCTTTTCTGGCAAAAGGAAAAGAAAAGGAATTACCCTCTAAAACTATTCCTACACTAGAAGAGTTCTTTGGAAGATTAAGCAGTTGTCTGTAGCGTTTGAGTTCAGAGTTGTACGCAGAATTTGGTATGACTATTTTAACAGGGGATGATGTCACCATGTTTTTATTTAGTAAAGTTAAGTGGGTTTACAAAATAGTTAAAAGCACCTTCTGTATTTTAGGCTATATCTAGTATTTCGACAGAACCTTATTCATTTCTTTCTCCTCAGTTGTAATTCTATATTTTTAAATTTATCTGTTAAATCGTTAAATTTATCTGTTAAGTCATTTAGTTTCTTTTTCTCCGTAGACTGCAAACTCTATAAGGGGACTTTATCTGGCTCACTTCTGTATCCGTAATAACAAGGACAGTGAGTGGGACTCAAGACTTTGTTAGACGCATGAGCTGAGTTACTCACTCTGACTCTTTTTCTAAAACATAACATTTAAAGGGCTATTTCGGGTAACTTTTATGCTTTTGACTGGTTACAGAAAAGATACATCTTTATTATTGGAAATTTGAAGAACTCAGAAAAACACAAAGAAGAAAATGAAATCGACCATAGTCCTAATACTTAGAAACAATCACAGTTCATTTAACATTATGGTGTATACCTTTCGAGTCTTTTTTCTTTCCAGATATGCGTTAGAAAGTAAATCATTTTCAACAGAACATTAAAATGTATTTGTAGAAAGAGTACATTAACTTTTCAAATACTTAAACTTCTCTGTGTTAGTGAGAGCTAACTAGGCAGTCATGAAAATTTTTCAAGAGATCATATTAAAAACTTAAAATTTTGTTCTAAAGGTGAAACAGTTTGTCTAAGTTAAAACAATTTGCTCACACTTAGTTTGGCTAGTCTCATTTATATAACTTGTTAAATATTGCTATTGAATGCCTTCCTCCAGCATTCTGCCTTTCGAACTCTTACTCTTTCACTGCATGTAAAATCATCCCTCTTCCTTGAAGCCTTTTCAGATTACGTCATGAGAATGCGACTGCTAATCTCCAAAGTGGGAGGGCTTTATACCTCATATAGCCTTAATCTTGCCCATCCTTAATCATCTCATTTTATCCCCCTACCCCCCACCCCCACACTTCTGATAATGAACTCCTAGGAAAGGGCAAAATCATAGCTTTTCATGTGGGTACTGCACACAGAACCTGACCCAGTATCTATACACGTAGACATTCAATAAATGTCTGCTGAATCAATTAATAAATATTAATGAGCATTCCACTGGCAGTAATGGACTAGCATCATTTTCATATATGACACATAGAAAGTAATTATATAAGTTGCCAGGGTCCAATTCACTGGCCAGCCGTGGTCTGAGTGCTTTTTTTTTATGATGATGCTAATGTGACTGGCAGAGACAAATTTTAATTCCATGCATAACCAAGCCAAATTTTAGTTGGCATAGATTCCTTTGGACAAACTAATTATGCCATTGTTCTGTCAGTATTTTAACTCTATATTCTGTCTCAGTGTTTCTCGTGCTTCAGTGCCCTTAGGACAGACAAGAATTTATGGGTAAAGGATAAATGCCACCAAGGTAACTCTCTCATAAGGAATAAGGCTCAGCTCACAGCCCTGTGAGCTCAAATCTGTGCACTCAAATCTCTTCCCTCATCTAGAGAAAGTCAATGAAGCTACGAGGAAAGGGTCTGCTTAATGGAATAACAGTTCTGGTGCGTGCTTTAGTGCAGTGCCAAGCCTGCAGGCTGGGGCGCACACCCCAGCTTCACACTCAAGACTTGTGGGGGCTCAATTCAAAGCCCAGCGTCCCGCTGTGTAATACCAACAAGTTTCTTACCTCTCCTAAGTCTTGGTTTCTTTCTCTCTCTGTAAAAGAAGATAATGATAAAATCCGCTTCAGAGGGTGGCTGTAAAGATTAAATTAAATAATCCATTAAAGCATTTAGCACAGTGTCTGACATAAATGGGTTCTATAAATAACAGCTATTATTATTAAAATTGATCCAGAAGCAGAGTTGTGTCTATGTGTGTGTGTGTGTAAATATATATGGTGCGGACTGGAAAATAGTGAATTCTTGTTGGCTGGATTATACGAATTGCAAATAGACAGGTCTGATCTCAAATACTGCCTTGGAACCCCCTCCAACATATACATGTGTGTGTTCACGCATGCACACTCCCCCAACACCCGCAGCTGACCTCAGGCACAGGCAGTGGGTGTGCTCCGAAGGACAGCAATGAGAAACAGAATGAGCATCTTTTCCTTCCCTGGCCTTGGTGGATCCTGAACCTGCCCAGCTGGTATCTATATTTCCAACCCTGCCTGCAGGGTCCAACCATGGGGAGCAGGGGCAGGCCTTTGCTACTGAGAGCCAGGGAGTACTGGGCAGCTTAGGGAGAAAGGTTGGGTGCTGAGGGGATAGACAAGAGAGCTGCATGGCGCTGCCAGATTAGAGTGGACAGAAGAGAAATTCTTGGTCCTTTGAGAAAGGACGAGGAGAACAGCCATCTCCCCCCCTTTCCTCGCCTGTCTGTTAGACATGCTTGCATGTTATTTGTAGCTTGGCTGCTGGTTGACACAGGATAGGTGAAAGAGAGAGACAACCCCCTTTGAAGGGTCACTCTGCTGGAATGACCTGGCAAAAGTTTCCTTTTTACTTGTAATTTCCAGGAGGTAAAAGGATTCAAGTGCTATTTAATGCATCTTTTAAAAAATAGTGTTTTGATCAAGGAGGCCCTGTCCACAAATGGCGAGGGAAAGTGAATCATGGCAAACCATACTTCAGGAGCTTTATAGTCTGATTCAGAAATGACTGCTGTTGATTCAGCCCCTTCATGTTACTGAGTGAAGCCTGCATTTATTTAGTCACTCATTCATATAGCCATTTTTTTTGATCATTTAAGTGTCAAGCCCTGTGCTAAGAGCTGAGAAAACAGAGATAAATATAAGACATCTCAGTAGGCATTTAGGAATAATTAGTTGAACAAAATGAATCAATATATGATTCCTCACTGCCTATTATAAATAAATATTGGTAATAAAGTCAGTTAGCAGTTTCCTCACAACGGTTTACAGAGTATCATTGGAAATGAAGTAGTTATCTTCCAGCAAGGAGAGGGTGCAGGGAGGAAGATCAAACAAAGGTTCATAAGAACAGGTTTGTTTAAGCTATGTCTTAAACGATATGTAGAAGCACGCTAGGTGAACAAGAAGGAAAAAAAAAAAACGTAAATTCTGGGTGCAGGGAAGAGAATGTTTCCAAAATTGCCTGTGTTCCAGAATTGCTTGAGTGTAAGGAGTAGAATGAAGGGAGGAGAAGGAATGGGGGAATCTGAAATCACACAGATTGGCAGAGGCCAGGCTGTAAGGAAGGCAGAGAAGCAAAAGGGAAACATAGCACTGGGGTCAAACAGACTTGGCTGGAATCCCATTTCTGCTCATCAGCAATTGCTTTGTGACCTTGAAAATCCCCTCAGAGATTCCATTTCTTCATCTACCACAGTAAAAAGCACACATATCTTATAGGGTTGTGGTAAGGAATTGCAGCTGTGTAGATGAAACTGAGCACACACAAAGTACTTAGTGTTTGACTGTGAGCATTACTATTTAAACACTTTGCTAAGGAATCTCTACTTCATTTTGTTTCTCCCAAGGATCCTGCAGGGGTTTTAACCAGCAAAGTGACATGGTTTGCATTCACATTCTGGTTGAATGGTAAGGACAGAATTGGCTTATGATTTGGATAAGTTGCTTAAACTCTCTGAGCCTTAGTTTGCCCATCTATAAAATGGAGACAGTAATAGAACTTACCTTCTCATGTTATTGTGAAGGTTAAATGAGATCATGAAAAGCATTTAGCACTGTGCCTAACCCAATAGTAATCTGTCACTACTTGTTTTGTTAGTTTTGGTTTATTTTTATTTTTTTTATTTCAGCATATTACAGGGGTACAAATGTTTACATTACATATATTGCCTTTACCCCACCCGAGTCAAAGCTTCAAGTGGCTCCATCCCCCAGACGGTGCACACCGCATCCATTAGATGTGAATATACCCATCTCCTCCTCCCCGTTCCCACCTGTCCAAGAACGGATGAATGTTACTACTAAATGTGCACATAAGTGTTGATCAGTTAATACCAACTTGATGGCGTGTACATATGGTGCTTGTTTTTCCATTCTTGTCATATTTCACTTAGTAGAATGGGCTCCAGCTATATCCAGGACAATACAAGAGGTGCTAGATCACCATTGTTTTTTGTGGCTGAATAGAACACTGTGGTATACATATACCATATTTTATTAATCCACTCATATATTGATGGGCACTTGGGTTGTTTCCATATCTTTGCAGTTGTGAATTGTGCTGCTAAGCATTATAAGCATTCTAGTGCAGATGTCTTTTTTATACAATGTCTTCTTTTCCTTTTGGTAAATATGCAGTAGTGGAATTGCTGGATCAAATGGCAGTTCTACTATGAGTTTTTTGAGATATCTCCATATTGATTACCGTAGCGGTTGTACTAGTTTGCAGACCCACCAGCAGTGTAAGAGTGTTCCCATCTCTCCACATCCATGTCAATATTTGTTGTTTTGGGACTTTTTGATAAAAGCCATTCTCACTGGAGTTAAGTGATATCTCATTGTGGTTTTGATTTGCATTTCCCTGATGATTAGAGATGTTGAGAATTTTTTCATATGTTTGCTGGCCATGAGTCTGTCTTCTTTTAAAATGTTTCTGTTCATTTTCTTTACCCACTTTTTAATGGGGTTGTTTGATTTTTTTCTTGACGATTTTCCTGAGTTCTATATAGAGCCTAGTTATCAGCCCTTTATTGGATGTGTAGCATGTGAATATTTTCTTCCATTCTGTAGGTTGTCTGTTTGCTCTCCTGATAGTTTCCTTGGCTGTGCAGAAACTTTTTAATTCCGTCAGGTCCCATTTATTTATTTTTGTTGTTGCTGTGATTCCCTTTGGGTCTTGTTCATAAATCCTTTCCCTAGGCCAATGTCTATAAGAGTTTTTCCAACATTTTCTTCTAGAATTCTTACAGTTTCATGACTTGGTTTAAGTCTGTTATCCACCATGAGTTGATTTTTGTGAAAGGTGAGAGGCGTGGATCCTGGTTTAGTCTTCTACATGTGGCTATCCAATTTTGCCAGCACCATTTATTGAATAAGGAATATTTTCCCCAGTATATGTTCTTCTCTGCTTTGTCAAAGATTAGATGGCTATATGAAAATGGTTTTATATCTGAGTTCTCAAATCTGATCTGTAGGCCTATGGCTCTGTTCTTGTACCAGTACCATACTGTCTGAGTTACTATAACCTTGTATATAGCTTGAAGTCTGGTAAATTGATGCCTCCCAATTTATGCTTTTTGCTTAAGATCACTTTTGCTATATGGAGTCTTCTCTGGTTCCATACGAAGTGTAGAATTATTTTTTCTAGATCTTTGAAAAATGATGTCGGTATTTTAATAGGCATTGCATTGAATCTGTAGATCACTTTGGGTAGTATAGACATTTTAACAATGTTTATTCTGCTGACCCATGAGATGGTTTTCCACCTGTTTAGGTCCTCTGCTATTTCCTTCCTCAGTTTTTCATAGTTCTCCCTGTAGAGGTCTTTCACCTCCTTAGTTAAATATGTTCCTAAGTATTTTATTTTGTTTGCTGCTATAATGAAGAGTATTGAGTCTTTGATTTGGTTCTCAGTTTGACTGTTGTTGGCATATAGGAATGCTACTAATCTGCTTACATTGATTTTTTTAACTTGAGACTTTGCAGAATTTGTTTATCAATTCCCGTAGTCTCATGACAGAATCTTTGGGGTTTTCTAGATGTGAGATCATATCAACAGCAAAGAGCAATAGTTTGACCTCTTCTGCTCCCATCCTTCTCTTATCTTATTGCTCTGGCTACGACGTCCAGCACTATGTTGAATAGAAGTGGTGGTAGAGGACAATCTTGTCTGGTTCTAGTTCTAAGCAGGAATGCTTTCAATTTTTCCCCATTCAGTATGATGCTGGCTGTGGGTTTGTCATATATGGCTTGTATCATTTTTAGGTAAGTCCTGTCTATGCCTATTTTGTTAAGCGTTATCATAAAAGGGTGCTGAATTTTGTCAAGTGCTTTTTCTGTGTCTATTGAGAGGATCAGATGGTCTTTGTTTTTACTTCTATTTATGTGTTGAATTATATTTATGGATTTGCATATGTTGAACCATCCCTACATCTCTGGGATGAAGCTCACTTGGTCGTGACGGATTATTTTTTTGATAAGCATCTGAATTCAGTTTGCCAGGATTTTGTTGAGAATTTTTGCATCTATATTCATAAGGGATATTGGTCTGTAGTTTTCTTTTTTTGTTGCGTCCTTTCCTGGTTTTGGTATCAGGGTGATGTTGGCTTCATAAAAAGTGTTTGGAGAATTCCTTCCTTCTCAATGTTGTGGAATAATTTCTGCAGTATAGGCACTAGTTCTTCTTTGTAGGTCTGGTAAAATTTGGGTGTGAAACCATCTGGTCCAGGACTTTTCTTTTTAGGAAAGTTTTTTATTGCTGCTTCAATTTCAGTACTTGATATTGGTCTGTTCAGGAATTCTATTTCTTCCTGATTGAGCCTAGGGTGGCTGTGTGTTTCTAATAGTTTGCCCATTTCCTCCACGTCTTCAAGTTTATGCACATAGAGGTTTTTATAGTATTCATCAATGATATTTTGCATTTCTGTGGCATCAGTTGTAATTTCTCCTTTTTCATTCCCTATTGAGCTTATTAGAGTCCTTTCTTTTCTGCTTCTCGTTAAGCTAGCAGGAGGCATGTCAATTTTATTTTTTCAAAGAACAAACTTTTTGTTCTATTAATCTTTCATATAGTTTTTTTTTGTTATTGATTTCATTTAGTTCTGCTCTGATCTTTATTTTTTTTTTCTTCTGTTGGGTTTAGGGTTGGTTTGCTCATGCTTTTCCAGTTCTTTGAGATGATTCATTATGTTGTTGATTTGTGATCTTTCTGTCTTTTGGATATAGGCCTTTATGGATATAAATTTTCCTCTCAGGACTGCTTTAGCTGTGTCCCACAGATTTTGATAACTTGTGTCTCCTTTATCATTTAGTTCAAAGAATCTTTTGATTTCCATCTTAATTTCCTCCTTATCACAATAATCATTCAGCACAAGGTTGTTTGGTTTCCATGACTTTGTGTAGAGATGAGAGTTTCTGTTGGACTTGATTTCCAATTTTATATCACTGTCGTCTGAGAAGATGCATGGTATAACTTCTATTTTTTTAAAATTTGTTGAGACATGCTTTGTGGCCTATGATATGGTCAGTCTTAGAGAATGTCCCATGAGCTGATGAGAAAACATATATTCAGTGGTTTTTGGGTAGAATGTTCTGTAAATATCAGTCAGGCCCATTTGTTCTAGAGTTCTGTTTAAATCCATTGTTTCTTTGTTTATTTCTTGTTTTAAGGATCTGTCCTGTTCTGCCAGAGGCGTGTTGAAGTCCCCGGCTATTACGGTGCTGCTGTTTATCATTTTGTTTAGATGATGTAGTATTTGCTTTATGAATCTAGGTGCATAAATATTTAGAATTGTTATGTTTTCTTGTTGAATTGTACCCTTCATCATTATATAGTGACCATCTTTGTCTTTCATTACTTTGGTTGATTTGAAGACTAAGTTATCTGAAATCAGAACTGCCATACCAGCTTTCCTTTGGCTTCCATTTTCATGGAATATTGTTTTCCATCCCTTCACCTTGAGTCTGAATGCATCTTTGTGGGTTAGATGTGTTTCTTGAAAACAGCAGATACTTGGCTTTTGTATATTTATCCATTCAGCCAGCCTATGTCTCTTTAGTGGGCAGTTCAAACAATTCACATTTATTGAAAGAATTGATAAGTGGGGCAGATTTCTGTTCATCCTGTTGAGTTGAACTTTGTTGCTTTGTTTTCTCTCTTGACCCATTGTGGTAGCTGGCCTTTGACCTTTAGCTTTTGGATGATTTTACACTGGTGAGTGTTTATTGTGCTGATCTGTGTGTAATGCAGTTTTGAGTACTTCCTGGAGGGCAGGACTTGTCTTGATGAATTCCCTCAGTCTTTCCTTGTCTGAGAAGGTCTTTATTTCTCCTTCATATACAAAACTTAGCTTTGTAGGATACAAGATTCTAGGATAGGCATTTTTCTGTTTGAGAAGAGTGAGAATGGAGCCCCAGTCTCTTCTTGCTTGTAAGGTCTCAGTTGAGAAGTCCGCAGTTAGTCTGATGGGTTTTCCTTTGTAGGTTACCTCCTGCTTTTGCCTTACAGCTCACAGGAGGGCCTCTTTTGTGTTTATTTTGACCAGTCAGATGACTGTGTGTCATGGTGTCTTCCTGTTTGCAATGAATCTCCCAGGAGTCCTTTGAGATTCTTGCACCTGGATATCTAGATTTCTAGCAATGCTAGGGAAATTTTCCTCCATTACATCCTCAAATACTTTATCCAACCCTTGTGTGTTTTCTTCTTCACCCTCAGGGATGCTTGTAATTCTCATGTTAGGCTTCTTCACATAATCTCATGTTTCTTATAGACTTTGCTCTTTTCTCTTATTTCTCTGCTCTCTGTGACTGACTTGTTTAATTGAAAAGTGTTATCTTCAATCTCTGAGATTCTTTTTTCTGTTTGTTCTACCCTATTCTTGAGGCTTTCCACTGTGTTTTGTAATTCCTTGAATAAATTCTTCATTTCCAGAAGTTCTGTTTGATTTTTCTTTAATATTTCAATTTCTTTAGTACATTTTTCTTCCAAGTCCTGGATTTTTTTTGTGGTTTCTTTATGTTTGTTATCCATTTTCTCTTGCATATCATTGAGTTTTATTATAATCCATCTTCACAATTCTTCTTCTGTCATTTTAGTGTTCTGAATTTGGTTGATGTCCATTGCTAGATAGCTGGAGTTCCCCTTTGGGGGTGTGCTTTCAGTTTGACTCTTCATATTTTCAGAGTTCTTTCACTGAGTCCTTCCCATCTGGAGCAGCTGTCGCTTTGTACCTTCGGATTTTCGTTTAGATAATGACTTGCCCAGTTTAGTCTCTGAGCCAGTAGGTGGTGCTTATGGGTGAGATTGGACCACACTCTGTGTGATGAGTCAGTAAATGCAGTAAAAGGGCATGCAACTTGACCTTCCTGTCAGTAGGTCAGGGAGGAGCAAGCTGCAGTGTCGTTTTTGGGTCCTGTAAGCAGCTCTCCTTTCCCTGGAGAGGCACTCTAGTGCCTCAGGTGATGGGTGGGGCCCTGGGACTTCCAGGTGTGTCTTTATTCTCTACCTCAGCAGAGGCAGGTAGGGGAATGAGGCTGTGGGGAGCTGGGTTGGGTAAGTCTGCTCCTCAAGCTCCATAGATGCTATTAGCAGGGGTCAAAGTTCTGTTCTCTGCTTCTGGTCAAAGCTGCCAGGGAGGGGCTGAAATGGCCCTGCTCAGCCAAAAAGTCTGCGTGTGGAGGTGGGGCTGTCTGGGATCTGCATTCTGGAGCAGGTCTAGCTCCTTTCCACCCTCCCCTATTCCATGGTTTCTCCCAGGCTTCTGCTGGCAGGTGGGACCTCAAGCCAGCGGATCTCCCGACTATGATGCGAGCCGGCGGAGGTTCCCTTCCCAGGATCATGGCCTGAGCTGAGAGTGGGGCCCTCCTGTGGAGGGAGGGTTGCCCCTGGAACATGCTGTAGCTAGGGCCCACTCTGATCTGCCCCTGAAGGCACATGTACCTCGGTAGACTAGTTCACAAACATCCCTTCTGTGCCCCCAGACAATGCTATCCAAATCTGGGTTTACAGGATGTGGCCTGCAGGCCTGTTCCCCAGGCCCTGGAGATCAATCCCTGACACTGCCAGGGAGAAGAATGCTGGTCTCAAGTTACCCATGGGGGGCTCAAGCTGGATCAATGTCTCTCTGTCTCGGGCAAGCAGCATGAGGAAGGGCCAGAGGGTAGGGAGCTCATAGTCCAAGTACCTCTTGGTCTGCTGCAGGGCCCCAAAAGGAAAGACCCCGTTCCCTGTGGATGCCTCTGGGTGGTAGCTAAATTGTCTCTCTTGGCAGCTGTGGGTAGGGGAGAGGAAGGGAAGAATGAAGCAATATGGTGCTTACTTGGGTCTCTGGGGGAGGACGTGCCCCAAGGGAGTTGGGAGCCTGGTGCCCTGTCTGCAAGAGGCTCACCACTCACTGACGGCAGCCATCTGTGGGCTGGTGTTGGCAGGTCTCCTCCATCTGCTCAGGAGCCCACCAGCAGTCTGAGATTTAAGGAAGGGGAAATTTAACCACTCCACCTACCCTTGTCCCTGGTCTCCAAGCCTCTCAGGGTTTAGACCCTGCAGATGCCTTTCTCCTTCCAGTTCTTGCCCACATGTTAGTTTTTAAATTCACATACAATTGTACATATTCAAGGGTTACGTAGTGATGTTTCGATATATATAATGTACAGTGATCATATTGAGGTAATTAGCATATCCATCATCTAAAACATTTATCATTTCTTTGTGTTCGGAACATTCAATATCCTCTTTCTAGCTATCTAAATCTGTGTGTTATTGTTCATTATCGTTATCCTACAGTGGATGGCTATCCTACACTGGAACTGACTCTTCCTATCTAGCTATAATTTTGTGTCCTTTAACAAATCTCTCCCTATCACCCCCTGTCCCCTACCTTTCCAGGCTCTAATATCCTTTGTTTTATTTTTTACTTCTGTAAGTAACAAAAAACTGTTTTGTTAGCTTCCACACATGAGTAAGAAAATGCGGTGTTTAACTTTCTGTTCCTGGTTTATTTCACTTAACATAATGCCCTCCAGTTCCATCCACGTTGCCACAAATGACAGGATTTTATTCTTTCTTGTTGCTAAATAGTATTCCGTTGTGTATATATACCACATTTTCTTTATCCATTCTTCTGTTGTTGGACACTTAGGTTGATTCCATATCGTAGCTATTGTGAATAGTGCTGCAGTAAACATGGAGGTACAGATGTCTTTTTGATATAATGATTTCCTTTCCTTTTGATAAATGCTCAGCAGTTATTTGCTGGATCATATGGTGGTTCCATCTGTAGTCTTTTGAAGAACATCCATACTGTTCTCCATAGTGACTGTACTAGCTTACATTCTCGCCAACAGTGTATAAGAGTTCCTTTTCCTCTGCACCCACACCAGAATTTTTTTTTTTGTCTTTTTAATATTAGTCATTCCAAGTGAGTTGAGATGATATCTCAATGTGGTTTTGATTTGCACTTCCATGATGATCAGTGATGCTGAGCATTCTTTTATATATTTGTTGGCCATTTGTATGTCTTCTTTTGAGAAATGTCTGTTCAGATCATTTGCCCATTTTCTAATCATATTTTTTTTGTTATTGAGACGTTTGAGCTCCTTGTATATTCTGAATATTTATCCCCTATCAGATGAATAATTTACAGATATTTTCCTCCATTATTCCATTTCTACTCTGTTGTTTCCCTTGATGTGCAGAAGCTTTCTGGTTTGATATAATCCCATTTCTCTATTTTTGCTTTTGTTTACTGTGCTTTTGAAGTCTTATTTATAAAATCTTTTCCCAGACCAATGTGCAGAAGTGTTTCCTCTATGTTTTCTTCTAGTAGTTTTATAGTTTTGGGTCTTACATTTAGGTCTTTGATCCACTTTGAGTTGATTATTATATAAGGTGAGAGGTAGGGGTCTAGTTTCATTCTTCTGCATATAGATATCCAGTTTTCCCCACACCATTTATTGAAGAGACTGTACTTTCCCCGATGAGTGGTATTGGCACATTTGTTGAAAATCAATTGGCTGTAGATATGTAGATAAATTTCTGAGTTTTCTGTTCTGTTCCATTGGTCTGTGTGTTCATTTTTTATACCGTACTGCTTTGGTTACTGCAGCTTTGTAGTATATTTTGAAGTCTGGCTGTGTGATGCCTCCCACTTCGTTCTTTTTGATCAGGATTTCATCTTTTGTGATTCCATACAGATTTCAAGATTCTTTTTTTCTATTTTTCTGAAGAATTTCATTGGTATTTTAATAGGGATTGCATTGAATCTGCAGATTTCTTTGGGTAGTACAATATTTCTTAATTTTTATTTTGATTATCTTTTTAGGGGTGAGTTTGAAAGCAAAGACACAAGCCAACCAAGAGGTCTTTGTTGGTTTGGTTGAGGAGTAAGGTAGGGTCCTGCTTTGCGAGATGGGTTGGAGGGCACAGATATTAGATCTTTAAGAATAAAAACCGACAGTCCTGGGATTCATTGAATGTGGAAGATAATCTTGCTGTTGATAATCTTTCCTTCACGGCATGTGTTTTCCTCTACAGAATCTAGACTACAGTTAAATTTACTTTTCTAAAGTTTGCATTTCATATTAAAGGCATACACTTCCAGAGCAGGGAGGTCCACGTTCCCTGAATGCTCCATTGATGAACCATTGCAGTTGAGTGCCACAGCTTAAAGGAAGAGGTTACTGTGAGTTCAACAAAATTGGAACCAGTACTAGAGACCGCAGTTGGATTTAACGAATCAACAGAAGTCCTGCAGGAGCTGTGACTTCCAATCTGTACCATATCCACCCCTTTTACCCTCCACACAAATTTAAATATATTAAAAGGATTATTAACATTAAACAGTTTAACAGAAATCAGCCTAAGCAATGCAAACCATCTGGATATAGCAAGGATCAACTGCTCTGGCTCTACTATGATAGAATAACAATTCAAATCATCTCTGGTTCTCAAAAAGAAAAAGAAGGAAAATAAAAACTGGCTTACTTGCAAACAATGGCAATAAATCATACCAGAGTTCTTGAGCTCACAAAAACTAACTTTCAAGAAAACAAAACTGGATTTATATGGAAGATTTGGCTACCTTCTCCCAAATGTTTACAAAATGCTATTTAATTTTTCTCAGAATTTTAATCTAGGTAAACCTATGACATTTAATCTAATCCCTAATGTTCAAGAAGGGCCATTGTCACACTACTCAGAGTC
Source organism: Indri indri (assembly GCA_004363605.1). Classification (NCBI taxonomy): domain Eukaryota; kingdom Metazoa; phylum Chordata; class Mammalia; order Primates; family Indriidae; genus Indri; species Indri indri. The sequence goes on along the minus strand of RJWJ010000350.1, from coordinate 107,300 downwards.
ATGAGAATGTGTGCAAATTGCAGTGACCTATTCTTGTACTTAGCAATTTCCACCAAGACTTTATCCTTCATGCTTCTATAAAATCCTGCCTGTTGCAGTTTAAGCCCACTGTGTTTTGTTCTCATTTACATTGAAGAGCTGCAAGCTATTACACTTCTTCTTTCACATTTCAGACCTCTATTAAGTTTCTTCTCAATTTTCTGAAAATTCCGAAGTGTTTTTTCAACGTCTCTATGACTAGCTTTGTGAGTTTTTCTTATTACACTTTGCAGATCAACCTCCATCTTCATAGCAGAACCAAGGACTAAAATGATAGTTTAGATTCTAGAGTAATGATCAGTAAAGTGCCAGTACTTACTCCCCAGTTCCTGAGTCCCTCTGGCTAGTCTAATGTGATGCCTCTCAGAGTGTTGTGGTAGGCAGTTCCCAGACGGTTCGCCTCCTGGTAATCACGCCCTTGTATATTCCCCTGCCCTTTACTGTGGCTTGCTCCTCATGAATAGAAGGCAACAGAAAGAATAAGATGTCACTTCCAAGATTAGATTACAAAAAAGACTGTCGTTTCTATCTTGGGTACTCATTTACTCTCGTTCTCTGGGATCACTCACTTTGGCGAAGGCAGCTCTTATGTCATGAGGCAGCCCTGTGGAGAGACCTATTTAATAAAGGAGGGAGGACTGCAACAACCGCATTCCATGGAGCCTTCAGATGAGACTGCGGTCTCAATGAACACTTGAGGATGATTTCATTGATCGTATAAAATTGATTTCATACAATTCAATGAGAGACTTTGAGTCAGCATCAACCTGAGCTGTGTCTAGATTCCTGCCCCACAGAAATTACAAGATAATAGATGTTTGTTGTTCTAAGCCTCTTGGTTTAGGAGTAATTTATTACACAGCAGTGATAACTAATACAAAAGGCTAAGACTATACACATCCTGGAATCCTAATGTGTGCATGAAAATCCTGCTTGCAACATGTCTTAATTAAGTGGCTATGGACCAATTATTTAACTTTTGCAAACCTCAGTTTTCTAATCTGTAAAAAAGCAACAATAATGATAGTACTTTCTTCATAAAGATGGTTATTTGGAGATTAATTGAAACAATGTATGCAAAGTGCTTGACAGACTAACTGGTTCATAGAAAGTACTCAATGAATGTTAGTTGTTTTATTGTTACTATCATCTTTAATATTTATCAGTTTTAAATACTGACTTTTGCCTAGGAGTCTGTACTTTAGCCTTTTCCCATTAACTCTTTCTTGATGGATCTAAGACACTCCAAGACTTTAATTACCACCTATGCACTGATAACCACCAAGCCTTTACATCGCTTGCAAACTCAGGGTGGGTATTTATTGTTGCCTGTTGGATTACTCTGCCAGGCTGTCCTGCACACAGGTATTTCCACTCAGAAACTTACAGTTTGATTTCCCACTTTTCCTTCCAACCCAGACTGGCTGGTGCTCCTGCATTCTACATGAGAGAAGTCACCATCTGAGAATTTTGTTCCAAGTGTGAATAGTCATGATTGTGGTAATCTCTTAAAACAACCATTGCAAGCATACAGTGATCTATGTACAAGGATATTCATTACAATGTTGTGCTAAAACTTAAGAACCACCAAGTCTATCAATAGGAAATGAGCTAAATTATGCTCATAAATAATAATAATTAACATTTATTGATCCTTGCTATGTGACAGGCTCAGTTCTAAGAGTATTACCTATATCGTATCACTTAAATCAGTGGTCCCCAACCTTTTTGACACCAGAGACCAGTTTTGTGGAAGACAGTTTTGGAGTAGGGGCATCACCACCTCCTCTCTACCTCAGATCATCAAAAGATGGATTTTCATGGGGAGTACACAGCCTGGATCCCTCATGCTTGGTTTGCAGTGGGATTCGCACTCGTATGAGGGTCTGATGTCCCCGCTGATGAAGGGTGGGGTTCCCCGCAGTGATGTGAGCAATGGGGAATGGTTGTGGGTACAGGAGGAGCTTTGCTGGCTCATCTCCTGCTGTGTGGCCTGGTTCCAGGGGCTGGGGACCACAGACTTAAATCACTGCAACAACCCTATTTATATTCATTCAGTGAGATATTGCACAGCCCATTTTAAAGGATGCTATAGGTGTAGACTTACTCATATGGAAAGACAGTCATTAAATATTATAAAATGAGAAAAGCAAATTATTGAAAGATATGTATAACGGCACAATATTGAAACACTTTTCTATGCTTAGATGTGAATATATATTGTAAAGAGTTTTTATTATAGGCAATCATTTTGCATGGTTTTGAAATGCACAAAATCTCAATGGTTTGGTTAAATGATACCAGTTCCCCAATAACCCAGTTCAAATTTCAGTTACTATGGTACAGTACTGTGAAAAATAAAATGCAAACTTTGCTGCTAGCTCTTTAGTCCAAGAATCACTGTGTAAACAACAGGTGCACATCATGGTCAGTTACCAATCATGTCACTTCTTTCCAAGTCTCCCAGTGATTGGTCACTTCACGTCTGTGATTCAGTTCACACAACTGTGCAGTTATGTTGCCTCCTTGTCTCCTAGTGATGAACCCATGTGACAAATTGGATACTTGAAATAAGGAGTTGACTAAGAAAAATTAAAGTGCAACAAAGAAACAAAAAGTGATAATGCTGGAAGTGAGATTCGAATCTAATATAAAGAGAGTTATAGGAGAGACAGCTGACCCTGGGAATGTTGGCACTGCTGCCATTCGAGAGACTAGATGTGCAACCAGAGGAGTTTAGTGGAGGTGGACAACTTACCAACATAAAGGAAGAAGGTGGTTGTGATAAAAAGGATAAAGACCTTCCAGGAGATGTGACAACACCAAATAACTTCACATTAAAGGAATTCTCAGAGGTGTTTCACATTGAAAGTATAAAGGTTAAAATGTTTGAAGCTGATCTGAACTTAGAAAGGGTTGTGATGATTCACCAAAGCCTAGAAAAAGATGCTCATTCCATATCATAAGTTATGAGAGAAGAAAAAGAAAATGAGCACTGTTCAAAGTACTCTTGATGAGTTTTTTATTAAAAAATCTTTACTTCTCAGTGTTTGTAATGTATTAAATTACAATGTACTAAATGAATATTAGTTTTACTATTTTTTTCGTTTCCCTGTACATTTATAGGCAACAGTAGAAGAGATTTTAATGCTTTGAAAAAAGTTTTTAAAGGTTACGTAACAATTGTAATTTTCCCATTGATTATTAAAATAATATTGTGTTGTATGTGAACATTTGTGTCTACCCCCCGAATTCATATGTTGAAATCCTAATCCTGAAGGTAATGGTGTTAGAAGGTGGGGACTTCGGGAGGTGATTAGGTCATGAGGCGGGGTCCTTATGAATGGGATTAGCACCCTTACAGGAGAGGCTCAAGAGACACCCCTTGCCCTTTGTACCACATGAGGGTACAGCCAAAAGGCACCAGCTGTGAGCTAAGTGAGCCCTTACTAGACATCTTGATCTGCCAGAGCCCTGATCTTGCATTTCCCAGCCTCCAGAACTATGAGAACTATAAGAAATAAATTTCTGTTCTTTACAAGCCACCTAGTTTATGGTATTTTGTTATAGCAGCCCAAACAAAGATCACTTTGCAGTTTCATCTTGCAGAATAATTTTTATCATCCCACACTACTGTGCAAAACTAGGACTGCCAGTATAATATTAGCAGAAAATTCTTTAAGAGGGACATTAGGATGTTAATAATGGTTATTTGGGGGTGGTTGGATTACAGGTGACATTTTATTTATCTCCACTTTACAATGTCTCTGCAATAAATATAGATTTTTAAAACTTAATCTAGTTATTTTAGCATTTCTTCCTTTAACATACATTTTTGAGCCCTACTAAGTGTGATGGGTGCTGAACATTTAAGGATAAAAAAAGACATGATTCTTTCCAACGAGGAGGTCATGGATTGGTGCAAATGTCTGCCACGTTACATGGAACTTTTATGCCGTATGCCACATATTGTGGAAATATGAAGGTGTGTTAGGAGAGCACCACGGAGGAAACTCTCAACTCCTCCTAGGGAAGTTGGAGATGGCCCCTGGCTTTTCACACTCCGATTATTGAAGTTTTTCCTTCAAGGAAAAGTAGATCTTCATTGGCCAGAGCATTTTATTCTGGAAATTACTGAAACCTAGAGCCCTCTTTCTAGAAAACCAATTTTGGTTCTAGGTCTCACAAATGAAACAGGTGAAGCTACCAAGGTCACGGGAAAATACACTGAATATTTTGCCATAAATTATTCACATACTTGTTTTATCTGCTTCCTTCTGTCACTGAAGCTTGACCTGAGGGATCTCACACTGTTCTATCTTTGTTTTTCACACTGCTTTTTTTTTTTTTTTATAAAAGCAAATCCTTTGTAATCAAAATTTTTGCTAGCAATGAGCACAGAGAGACTAAAGCAGGTTAGCATGCCCAGCATGCCCTGGGCCCACAGTGTGACTGGCAGAGATGGCTCCTAGGCCACCAGTTGGAATTTTCACTGTGTAAGTTTGCCTGTAGTTTTGAGAGTTTTTATTTTTTCATTAATTAATTAATTCTTTTTCAGACAGAGTCTCACTCTGTGGCCCTGGCTACAGTGCAGTGGCATCATCATACCTTACTACAACCTCAAACTCTGGGCCCAAGCAATCCTCCCACATCAGCCTCCCGGAGTGCTACAATTACAAGCCTCAGCCACTGCATCAGGCCTGAGAGTTTTTAAAGTTTAATGTGTTTACAGTGACTCACAATCTGGTGATTTCCCCAGTCACAATGCAGTTGTAACATCACTTTGTTATAAAACTGACAGCAGCAAGTAGGAACACTACTAATGTCAATAAATGGAATTCAGAAAGGAAAACTCTAAGGACCATATAAAAGGCTTGCACAATTGGGCTTTTTTTGTTTGTTTGTTTGTTTCAGTCTCTTCATTCAATTTTTTTGTTTTTATTTTTGTTTTTCTTTTTGTGACAGAGTCTCACTCTGTCACTGGAGCTAGAGCTAGAGTGTCATGGTGTCATCATAGCTCACAGCAACCTCAAACTCCTGGGCTCAAGTGATCCTCCTACCTCAGCCTCCCAAGTAGCTGGGATCACAGGCATGAGCCACTGTGCCAGGCTAATTTTTCTATTTTTGGTAGAGGCAGGGTCTCCCTCTTGCTCAGGCTGGTCTTGAATTCCTGAGCTCAAGCAATCCTCCTGCCTTGGCCTCCCAGAGAGCTAAGATTCCAGGCGTGAGCCATCACACCTGGCCCTGAATTCTTATTTTTTTTTTTTTTTTTTTGAGACAGAGTCTCACTCTGTTGCCTGGAGTAGAGTGCTGTGGCATCAGCCTAGCTCACAGCAACCTCAAACTCCTGGGCTCGAGCAATCCTACTGCCTCAGCCTCGCAAGTAGCTGGGACTACAAGCATGTGCCACCATGCCCGGCTAATTTTTTTTCTATATAGATTTTTAGTTGTCCAAATAATTTCTTTCTATTTTTAGTAGAGACGGGGTCTCACTCTTGCTCAGGCTGGTCTCGAACTCCTGACCTTGAGCGATCCACCCGCCTCGGCCTCCCAGAGTGCTAGGATTACAGGCGTGAGCCACCGCGCCCGGCCGTCTTATTTTTTTTTAAATGGTTTTATCTTTGATTGTGTGACCTTATTTAGAATACTTCTTTCTACCTGGTATATTGGGATATGGTGATAAATGAGAAACTTCCCTGGTGTCTTGGCAGCTTGGCCTTCCTTGCTGCACCTGTCTGAAGTTTGCTCTGCAGTGGCTTTTTCCAGGAGACAGCACAGCATAGACAGCTTTTCCCAAAGTGCGGTGAGCCTTTCATGGTCAGGCCATAATTTTGAGTGTGGCCTCGACATTGAATCAGTGGATCATCTTATGAGACAATCAGTTCCACTGCGGTTTGCTTTAAACCTGCAGTTAAGTCAAAGACCAAGTCTACACAACCCCCTTCCATCCTCTGTAACACATACTAATCTTCCCTTTTAACCAAGAGAGCAGGCCTTGGGCTTGGAGCTTTCGGCAGACTAGAATACCTAGCTGGAATTTAGTAGCAATGTTTTTTTTTCTGTCTTTTCATCTACGGTAGTGATTTATTTATCTAAAAACCTATTTATCTATGGTAGTGATTTATTTATCTATGGTAGTGATTTATTTATCTAAAAAAATAAGCTGATTTTTAAAAGATAGTAAGAAAGTACTGTGACCAGGTATTTCATGAATACAGATAAAATTTCTGCCAGTGGTCTATGAATGACTGAAGTTTGGAATCATCAGTAATTTGGAAAGATCATAGCTAGAAGACAACAGGCCCAAGTTTATGTTTTGAGTATTTGTAATTTGGGGATGTTTATAAGTCATTCAATTACTATATCTCAAAACTTTCATCTGTTAATCTTCAGGTTAAATTTTATGTGATTCACAACAGTAGCTGTCATTGACAGAGCCTTTGCTGTAGGCTTGAATGGTCCTAAAAAGTTTAGATATGCCATTGAATCTTCGAAACCACCCAAGAAAGCCAATAGTATTGTTAACCCTTTGCAGAAAAGGGAGCTGTGTTAGTTCTTTAAGGCTACTATAATGGAATACCATAGACTGGGTGGCTTATAAACAGCAAATTTATTTCTCACAGTTTTGGAGGCTGGGAAGACCAAGGTCAAGGTGCTAATAGATTCAGTGTCTGGTGAGGGTCCACTTCCTGGTTCATAGATGGTGCCTTCTCACTGTGTCCTCATATGACAGAAGAGGTGAGGGAGCCCTCTGGGGTCTCTTTTATAAGGACACTAATCCCATTCATGAGGACTCTGCCCTCAAGACCTAATTGCCTTCCAAAGTCCCTACCTAGAAATACCATCACAGTGGGGGCTAAGCTTCAACATAGGAATTTTGGGAAGACAAAAACATTTAGTTTATAGCAGGAGCCTAGATAATGAAAGAGATCTTATCCCAGGATTATACATCGAGTAGATGGTAAAACCAGGAGTCAAACCCAGATAATCTCGCTCCAGAGCCTATATCCTTAACTGCCAAGATTACCAACCTAGGTTCCTGGGAAGCATTTGTGACATTTATTTTAAATTCCAGAATCTCAGTATGTTCATCCACTTCTCCCAGAATATCTTCAAACTGTACCATTTTATTTTGTTGAAAGAGCTTCTGCCTTAGTACCAGGCATCGCAGCAGAGTAGTCTTGGAGGAATAGGCCTCTCAATCTGCTGTCTGTCTGCATAATGGAAGAGTGAGCCACATCTTCCCAGCAGTATCAGAGAAAAGAGAAAACATTTCAGAAGAACCACGTAGCTTTGGTAACATCAAGCAATCACTGAAAACCTCCAAGTAGTAATATTTTTCCAAAGCTCAGGTAATCAGAATACATCATGGATTTCTCAGCCTGTTCTTCCTCATCTCCTGAATTTTCCCCCAATTCAAACACATGTTAAATATTGTTTTAATCTAAGAAATGGGCACTTGTAATTACATTTTATATACCCAGTGAAAACAGTAAGAGTTCCACAGGTCACTGGCCTCATTTGAGCCCAGTCCCAGTGCTCTATGGAGAAAGTTCTAGGCATGCTCTAGAAGGCGTATTTACTCAGGTGAAAGGACCTTTGAAGGCCAAACATAGAACATTTTCTGCTGCTCTTTATGTTGTTGAATTATAAGTTTTCAGAGGTCCAAGTTAAAAAATAAATTTTAAACCTATCATAATTTAAACTTTTAAAAATCTCTGCTGGGCTTATGTTTGCAAATGATTTTACCTGTGGCATAAAGAATAAAATATTTCTATTAATATATATGAATGCTTTATGACTTTGTTTCTAATTATTGTTAGGACAATATGGCAATTCATAATAATATGTCTATATACCTCTTTGATTCATTTTATTATTAGGCACAGACACAGTCTGAATGAACTTGACATACAGAGCATGCAACATATATTTTTCTTCTGAGAGTATTATTATTAGAGAGAAGCTTCTATCAACTTATATCCTTGTTTGTTTTGACAATAAACCATAAGGTAATTTTATTTTAAACATATGCACCAGCACAGACAACAAAATAAAAAATAGGCAAATGGGACTATATCAAACTTAAAAACTTTTTTGAATCAAAGGAAATGATCAACAGAGTAAAAATGCAACCTACAGAATGGGAGAAATAATTGCAATTCATGTATCTGATAAAGGGTTAATATCTAAAACATATAAGGACTTTTACGATTCATCAACAACCCTCCAAAAAGCCAAAAAATCTAATTAAAAATGGGCAAAGGACTTAAATAGACATATCTCCAAAGAATATATACAAATGGCCAATAAGCACAAGAAAAGATGCTCTGGACCACTAATAATTAGAGAAAATGCAAATCAAAACCACAGGTGATATCACATTGCACCCATCAGAATGGCCACTGTCAAAAGAACAGAAAGTAACAATATTGGAGAGGATACAGAGAAATTGGAGAGGATGCAGTGTACTACTGGTGTGAATGTAAAATGGTTCGGTCACTGTGGAAAACAGTGTGGAGGATCCTATCAAAATTAAAAATAGAATTTCCGTATGATCCAGCAATCCCATTTTTGAGTCTATATCCAAAAGAATTCAAAGCAAGATCTTGAAGAGATTTAGGCACACCTATGGTCATCGCAGCATTATTCACAATAGCCAAAAGGTAGAAGCAAACCAGATGTCCATCAAGAGATGAATACATAAAGAAAATGTGATATACACACTTAAGGGAACATTACACAGCATTGAAAAAGAATGAAATTCTGCAATATATGCAACAACATGGATGAACCTTGAGGACATTATACTAAATGAAATAAGCCACGCCGAATACTGTATGATACCACTAATATGAAGTATTTAAAAGGCAAAAGATTTATACCATCTGAAGAGAAACCAGAGTGTAATTTAAAATAGTCAAAATCACAGAAACAGAAAGTAGAAAGATGGTTGCCAAAGGCTGGGAGGAGGAAGAAGGAAGGATTAGGGTTTACTGCAATGTAGAGTTTCAGTGGTGCAGGATGAAAAACATTCTGGAGACCCATTGCACAATAATGTGAATATACATAACACTGCTGAACTTTAGACTTAAAACTATTTGAGATGGTAAATTTAATTTTGTGTGTTTTGTACCACAAATTTTAAAAAATTACAGAGATTCTAGAGCATTTGGGTGAAGCTGATGCTAATTCTTGTTGACTATGATAAGGTATCATTTGCATTTCATTTTTAAACCTCAAGTCACTTTGGAAAGCTAACAGTTGATGATTTTAGAACATGGAATCTACTAATCACTTGACTCTCTTATACCCCATTCAGCAGAAATTGCAATGTGCATTTTGGGGAATTAAATGTTGAGAAAAGTTGTACAGTATCTTTTAAATCAAACATAGAAAAAGTAGTCCCACACCTCTCACTAAACTGCCTTTAACATGGACTCCTTGTGATATGAATATTACCATTGCAAGGAAAAATAATTATTGCAAAGTTTCCAGTTAATAGCAGAGTTTTGAGCAAAAAACAATGAATTAAATATTCTAAGTTCCTACTTTACCAAGATACAGAGATAGCAATGAGCAAGGGGCCATCAAGATATCATTTAATAAGCACTGAAATTAAATAAGGTATTAATGACATGTATTGAGAAAGGATGTGAGTATACCCTGCAGGATTGTGAATAAACCATTGTGGAAATTGCATGTTCATGTGGGGATTTGACTATAAGTACACATGGCTGGCCAGGACAGGTGCACTCCTTAAATACCATTGTATTTCTGTTAAACATCAATATTCCTGTGGCAGGGGTATATGGAGACCAGATGTACAGGGAAGGGGAGCAGATACATTGACTGAGGTGTTAAATTCAATGGAAAAAGATGACAAGGAAAAATGAAATACAAAAGATTCCTAGAAAAACTAAATCAAACTAAATGAATTACAAGGTAGAGCACATAATCCATAATAACCTCTCTCACTGCAGCCACTACAGTGTATCTTAGTTATTTTTTTGTGTATACCTACACCGACCTCCATCAACACCGAGCTCTCACAGGGTAGATCCTGTGTTTCTTATTCTTCTTATGTCCTTTTCACCTATCACAAGGGTTGACACCAACTGAGTACAGAGCAATTGTTTGAATTAATGAATTGAGCCATCCATTGATTAATGGATCTATCAATGAATTGAGATTGCTACAGTAGCCGTAATTCCTTCAACATCGTTGGCATCTAAAAGGAACTTGTGATGGTTAGTTTTATGTGTCAGCTTGACTGGGCCATGGGTGCTCAGAGTAAACATTCTTTCTAGGTATATCTATGAGGGTGTTTCTAGATGAGCTTAGCACTTGAAACACTGGACTCAGTAGACTGCCCTCCCCAGTGGAGCCTGAATAGAACAAAAGGTGGAAGAAGGAGGAATTAGCCCCTTTATATCTGCCTCACTGTTTGAGCTGGGATATCTCATCTCATCGTCTTCTTCCCTTGGACTGGGATTTACACTGTTGGCTCCCTGGGTTCTCAGGCTTTTGGACTCAGACTAAATTACATCATCAGCTTTCCTGGGTCTCCAGCTTGAAGACAGCAGATCATGTGGCTTCTCAGCTTCTATAATCTCATGAGCCAATTTCTCAAGATAACTAAATAAATATATGCAAGCATACCTTGTTTTATTGTGCTTTGCTTTATTGCATTTTACAGATATTGTGGGTTTTTTTTCCTACGCATTGAAGGTCTATTGGTGCCATTTTTCCAATAGCATGTGCTCACTTCATGTCTCTGTGTTAAGTTGTGGTCATTCTCACAATATTTCAAACTTTGTTATTATCATTATATCTTTTATAGTGATCTATAATTGGTAATCTTCGATGTTACTATTGTAATTGTTTTGGGGTACCGTGAACAGGCCCATGTAAGACTACCAACTTAATTGATAAATCTTGTGTGTGTTCTAACTGTTCCGCTGACCATCCATTTCCCCATCTCTTGTCCTCTCCTTGGGCCTCCCTATACTCTGAGACACAACATTATTGAAATGAGGCCAATTAATAACCCTATAATGGCCTCTAAGTGTCCAAGTAAAAGGAAGAGTCATAAGTCTTTGACTTTATATCAAAAGTTAGAAATGATTAAGCTTAGTGAGAAAGTCATGTTTAAAGCCAAGATAAGCCAAAAGCTAGGCCTCTTGTACCAGTTAGCCAAGTTGTAAATGCAAAGGAAGGCTGAGAGAGGTGAGGAAGCTGCAGAAGAAAAGTTAGAAGCTAGCAGATGTTGGTTCATGAGGTTGAAGGAAAGAAACCATCTCCGTAACATAAAAGCGCAAGGTGAAGCAGCAACTGCTCAGGTAAGAGCTGCGGCAAGTTATCTAGAAGATTTAGCTGAGATCATTGATGAAGGTGGCTACATTAACCAACAGATTTTCCACATAGGCTAAACTGCCTTCTCTTGGCAGAATATGCCATTTAGGACTTTTCATAGCTAAAGAGAAGTCAATGCCTCGCTTCACAGCTTCAAAGGACAAGCTGACTCTTTGGTTAGGTGCTAATATAGCTGATGACTAAGCTGAAACCAATGCTCATTTCCTGTTTGAAATATCCTAGGGCCCTTAAAAATGATGTTAAATCTAGTCTGCCTGTGTTTTGTAAATGGAACCATAAAGCCTGAATGATAGCATATCTCTTTATAGCATTGTTTGCTGAATATTTTAAGCCCACTGTTGAGACCTACTGCTCAGAAAAAAAAAAAAAAGATTCCTTTCAGAATATTACTGCTCATTGACAATGCATTCCTCTCCTCCCCCTTCTCCTCCTGCTCCCAAGAGCTCTGATGGAGAGGTACAAGAGGATTAATGTTGTTTTCATGCCTGCTAACACAACATCCATTTGCAGTCCATGGATGAAGTAGTAATCTTGACTTCCAAGTTTTATTCACAATTATATTAATATTTCATAAGGATATGAGGCCATAGATAGTGATTCCTCTGATGGATGTGGGCAAAGTAAATTGAAAACCTTCTGGAAATGATTCACCATTCTAGATGCCATTAAGAACATACGCGATTCACAAGAGGAGGTCAAATATTAACATTAACAGGAGTTTGGAATAAGTTGATTCCAACCCTCATGGATGTCTTTGAGAGGTTCGAGACTTCAGTGGAGGAAGCAACTGCAGATGTGGTGGAAACAGCAAAAGAACTACAATTAGAAGTGGAGCCTCAAGATGTGACCTAATTGCTGCAATCCCGTGATCAAACTTGAACAGATGAGGAGTTGCTTCTTATGGATGAGAAAAGAAAATGGTTTCTTGAGATGGAAACTACTCCTGGTGAAGATGCTATGAACGTTGTTGAAATGGCAACAAAGGACTTAGAATATTCCATAAACTTAGTTGATAAAGCAGTGGCAAAGTTTGAGAAGATTGACTCCAATTTTGAAAGAAGTTCTACCATGGGTAAAATGCTGCCAATCAGCATCACATGCTATAGAGAAATCTTTTGTGAAAGGAAGAGTCAATCAACATAGCAAGCTTCATTGTTGTCTTACTTTAAGAAATTGCTAGAGCTACCCCAACTTTCAGCAACCACCACCCTGATCAGTGAGCAGCCATTAGCATCAAGGCAAGACCCTCCACAAGCAGAAAGACTGACTTGCCGAAAGCTCACATGATGCTTGGCACTCTTTAGCAATAAAGCATTTTTTAATTAAGATATGTACATTATTTTTTACATAGAATTCTATCACACACTTTGCATGGTATGTGAAGAACCATGTAGTTCATTACCCGAAACACAACCCTTTTTATTTAGCTCTTGTTATCAGTCACCTTTGGCTAGGCTACCCTGCAGTAACAGATAACTTAGTGGCTTACAATTGAAAGATTATTTTTTACTCAATCTATATATTCACCACAAGTCATGATCTTCCTACCAGGTTCCAGATGTAAGGAGAATCTTCTATGTGGGACATTTTTTCACTTGTGGCAATAGGAAGAGAACATAGTGGAACCATGTGACATCTCTTAGAGCTGCTGCTGGGAATTGCATGTGTCATTCCTCACAGTTCATTGGCCAGAGAAAGTTACATGATCAAGCCTGGTGTCAGTGGGGGATCAATGAATAATGGTTCTACAGGATGGGATGGTGGATATTTTGAGCATTTCTACAACTTACCACAGCTTGTAAGATATTTCCTTTAAAATGTATGTTTAAGAACTCTCAAGTTGTCATAGTCCTTGTTTGAATGACTTTGCTGAGATTCTCATAGTAATTAGTTTCCCTGAGCCTATTTGAGTAAATAATGCTGGTTCTCATCTCTAAGAACTTTGGTGCCACAAATCCTTTAGTCTCATCATCACTTTGCTGCCAGCAGTGGAATTCTCTGAGTTGGTATTGAAGATTTTAAAACTGATTCTGAGACTTAGATGTCTTCATCTTTCTTTTCTTCAGCCTCAGATGTCTAACTTTTGTTATTTTATGTTCATCAATCAGAGGCGATTTTTGAAAAAAGACATAGACTGAGATTCCATTTAAGACGATTCCAGAGATACCTCTTGGAATCTGGAGGTGGAGAAAAGATATCAATGGGATATAAGGTTTGAAAACCCTTTAGCTACCACACTCTGGCTGGTATCAAGTGGCTCATTTTGTTTCCAGAGAATTAATGTTGTTTCCAAAAATTAGCTCTCATATGGCTCATTCAGGTAACCAGTGTTGAATATGGAAATTAGATTTTTGTTCATACAAGTTTATTGCATTATAGCTTATGAATCACAATGGCTATGTGCCAGACTTCCTTTCAAGCTAAGCAGCCTCTTTGCTATGTTATTCCAGCTGAGTCTTTTATTTGAAGTGTTTTTTCATCTTGGCTCATTTAGCCAGAAACAGAAGTTGCCCTATGGGAGATAACATCTTATGTTTATTTACTTTATAGGATTATTACCACTGGGCTCATTGCAAGTGCAAAACATATCAGAAAAGAGAAAAATATGATTTCAGAAAGTCAGGATTCCCTTAACCATGACATTTCCTATCTTTCCTTGGATAGTGGGGTTCGGAGAGAACAAATCATTGGATTGTGAGTCAGGAGATGCGGTGCCTGACCTTGTTTGCTGTTTTGATGGTATGTGACTTTGGGCAAACTATTTTACTTCTCAGATTACATTTCCTTATTTGCAAAGCACACGATGAGCAAATATCTTCCAGTTTCAGAACCCTGTTCTATTTGTAGAATTTTGCAGACGTCATATAGATTGTTCAGCAAAATCATTAAAGAAGAGAGTGTTTAGAAAAATATGAAAATAAAAATGTTTCTTCATATGTAGGAATGATACAAAAATTGCCAACAATATCTAAGCTTAAACCTAATATTTAAGTTCTGTAGAGAGATCCTGGCTTTTTCTTTGCCTAATAAAAAGAATTTAAATACAATTCTTGGAATGATATATTTAGAGGCTTGTCCGATAATTTAAATATGAAATTAATCATAACAAATGTCTCATTTTTTACTAGGTATATTGAGATATGATTTGCATACCATGAAATTTCCATTTTAAATAGACTGATGAATTTTAGTTAATTGATACAATTGTGCAACTATCACCACAATCCAGTTTAGAACATTTTCATCACCCCCCAAAATTTCTTTATGCCTGTTTTCACTGAATTACTGCTTCTACCCTCAACCCCAAGGGAGCACCAATCATCTGCCTTCTGCCTCAATTTTTATCTTTTCTAAAATTTTCTATAAACGGGATCATGTATCTGGTTTCTTTCTTTTGAGGCTTATCAGTGTTGTTGCATGTATAAGTGCTTTGTTCTTCTTGTTTTATTACTGAATAATATATTACATTATATCTATACCACATTTTGTTTATCCATTCACTAGTTGGTAGACGTTAGAATTAATCTGGATTTTGGCTATCAAGCTTAATGCTCCTGTGAATATTCACATATAAGCCTTTGTCTGGACACATGTTTTTTTTTCTCTTGGGTAGAGATACCTAGGAATAGAATTGCTGGGTTATATATTTTGTGTGTGTTGAACATTATAAGAAACTGCTAAGCTCTTTTCCAAAGTGATTATACTATACTATTTTACATTCCCACCAGCAGCGTATGAGAGTTCCAATTCCCCCCCCATCCTTGCCAACACTTGATATAGTCATCCTTTTTTATTTTAGCCATTCTAGTGAGTGTAAGTGTATAGTAGGATCTCGTTATAGTTTTCAATTTGCACATCCGTAAAGACTAATGATGTTGAACATTTTTTTTTTTTTTTTAAGAGACAAAGTCTCACTTTGTCACCCAGGCCAGAGTGCAGTGGCTGATTACGACTGGCTCGCTACAGCCTGCAATAACTTACCTCAAGTAATCTTCCCGTTTCCTCCCTATGATTGCTGGGATTATGGGCATGAGCCATCGCTCCCAGCTCCATTGGTACATCTTCTTTAGTGACATTTATGCAAACCTTTTGCCCATTTTTATTGGATTGTTTGTCTCATTATCACAGAGTTGTAAGACTTCTCTATATATTCACCCTTAAATTTTAAGAGACTTTTCCTGCCATCAGCATCTGTGTGTTTCAATATGTATATAAACTACTTGATTCTTTCAGACCGATGCTTTGAAATAAAATCCTGTGAAAATAACAGAATGGAATTTTTAATTCAGGGAAAGAAGCAGAATTAATTTTAAATGTTAATTAACAATTGTTAAATGAGTATTTTCGAGGACTTACCTATAAGCTACCAAAATGGCAGACTTTTTCTTAAACAAATCTAACAGTGTCTTCTGTTTTATTAGTTTGTGTCCTATATATAGAAGAGGAAAAAAAACACCTCTTATAGATGTATGAGTCTGTCAAAATCCAGCTATTTCTGAGGAAAGAAGAGAAAGTATCTGAAAAAAAAAAAAACAGAAAGAAAGAGACATTAGAGCCCTTGCTTTTTTATGTTTCCTATTCTTTGTGAAATAAGACATCTGCCTTCTGAAGGGTGATTAAGGAATTACTGACATTGGCATCACTATTTCTAGGTCCCAGTTTAAAACACACATACCTGTGCATGCAAACACACACATGAAACAGTAGTACATTCCTTTGCCCTGGGTTCTCTCTGCCAGTTTGCCCTAACCAGCCCACCTCTGAAACAAGCTAATAAGAAGTGCTGGAGTAATTCTGGGAACAACACAGTAAAATAATAAAATCCCCTACTCCACCCTGGAATTGTAACTGAGAACTTGCATAACTATAGAGCACATAATCTTTCCTTCTTTCCTAACTTCTAACACCAATATTCCCTAATATCTTCTATCTATTCTTATCTTTATAAGTAGAAATAAACTCAAAACTTTTTTATCTACAAATGTCACTCCAAATGATGTTGACAACAATCTCTGAAAAACTATAATTAAGAAAAATTCAAAATCTGTTATCATTAACTCTTTGTAGGAAATATATGTTTATATATACCATGTTCTATTTCAAAGTCCCCAAGGCAAAATTAAAATAAAAAGATCCTTTTAACTAGCGAAGAGAGGTAGCTCATCAAAATGGCATTCCTTTCCAACCACCATAAAAAAGTCCACCAGCCCCACTAACACACACAGAGCCTTATTTCAAACATGAAAAGACACTAAGGATCACGAGATACTGAGGAAAGTTTCCATCCTGAAAGAGAGAAAAATTAACAAAGAAAGACAAAAAAGAGACTTGAAGAAAATAGACAATTCAAGGAACACACACACACACACACACACACACACACACACACACACACACACAAGTCCCAAAGAACTGTGTTTAATAGTCTTAGAAAGAGGAGAAATTGCCTTTATAAACAAGAATGGAATCCAGTTTTCATAAGGTATAATCAGAGAGTATAAAAGAACTTTTGGAAATTATAAATCTAAGAGTAGAAATAATCTGTGAAAGGGATAAAGTCAAGAAAATCTCTCAGTAAATGGAGCAAGAGAAAAAAATGATGGAAAATAGGAGAGGAACTATATAAAAATTACAGGAACATGATCTAAACAATGATTGTGGTATAAACTTTGAAAATTGATTTCACAAGACATGTGGAAGGGTACAGACAAGATGGAGTAGCCTGAGCCAAGGACATTGCAAGAATTTTGATGTTTAAAATATGTAAGAGGTTATCTTTAATAGAATTTTAGGATTTGAAAACTTTAGTGAATTCTGTGTATAAATATGATGCTGTGCCTTCTATGTCCCATGTTCCAATACTGCTGATGATGGATTTCCTGAACTAGTCATACACTCAGCCTATGTAGTGACTTAAAATCACCACCCAAAGTTAGGAACAGATCTTTGAAAAAGAACAGTATTTTCCTTTTGATAAAGTCCTCTAGCTCATGACAAGATAAGAGCTCTACCTTTCTCAGTGTGGCGTGCTATGTTACAAATGCAAAAATGTTATTAGCTTTTGCTATGTAGTAGTTTATCCAATATTAAAATATGGTTGTGAATTAATATCATGAAACAAGTGTAGCATGTGGTCCTCAGGCTTCTCACTAGCTTCCAACCTCAGCAAACTATAGGACCCTTGAATTGTCTTTCCTATGACACTGATAAGTTGTGTTCGATTATTTTAGTGTCGATCTGCAGAATTTGAAACTTTATTTCTTCATTGACTTGGGTTGATAAAATGTCATGTGATAACTTGACTATGCATTTATGCATTGTTGGCACTGATCTCAATATTGTCATTACCAAGGCTTTCATGGCTAGTCCTCTGTTATAATTTAGTTTCCACAAAACCACGGGTTCTAATTTTTGATTAAACATTTCAAAATCAAATGATTTAATCAAATGTAAGAAATGATGAGTTAATGGAATTGATATCTCTTCCATGGAGTCCAATCAAATCCCATCTGTAAAATAAATTAGTAACTGATCATCTCAGAAATTACAAATTCAGTTGCATGGTTTTCTATTTTAATTAAGGAGTTGAAATAACTTCAATTATGAATTGACTTCCTTCTTGTAGAATTATTATCTAGACTGTTTAAACATTTTTGACTTGCTTTCTCCTCAGATCCCATGCACTTCTGAGCCACTTTTGTTCCTCTCTCAGTGTGTTTAATCAGAGAATACAAAGCCTGAAAAGTTATAGTTTCATTCAAAGTAGGCAGGTGATTCTGGTGCCTTAGCCATGACCAGCAAATCATATATGGCAGCCCTAAACTAAAATCTAAATTAGGCAAATAAAGTGTTCAAGCAAATGAAAAAAAATCTTAAAAATTAGTACTCTATTGAAAACATTTAGGAAAGAGAGTCAGTAAAGAGTCCTGATTGGATCTATGTTTAGATGATCCCAGGTAGTGTTATGGAGATAATAACAATGGCAATTAGCGTTTTAAGTGCTTATTGTGGGCAAGTCATTGCCTTCAGTTTTTTATATTCATCCACTTATTTCTCACATATAGAATGTACAGTAGTGTATCCATTTGATTAATATAAATGAGGAACCAAAGGCAAAGATAATTGGCCAAAGACATCAAGCGGGGAATTGCCAGAGTCTGGGATCCAAGCCATTCACTTAGGCTCTGGCACCCTCATTCAAGGTGGTGAGACTAACCAGGAGGCTATATTGCATTTGAGAAACGATCAGGGCTTGAACTCTGCCCTACTAATCCAGGGTTAAGGTTATAAAGAATTGTACTCCAGTGGTGTGGTCATTCATTGTTTGTGGGGCCTGCTTCAGCTCAGTTAAGTTTTAAATGATAGTTTTAAAAATATATTTCGACATTATTTCCATGGCGCCAACCTAGACACCCTTCCCAGATAAAACAACAACAAGAACAACAAGCTCAAACATGGACTTTTCTGTGAAATCATACATTGATATGATTTGGCTTCTTATCCAAAGAAGCATTTACACAAATCACTCACTTGATCAAGGCATGAATATGAATCTGCCAATGGAATTGAGCTTACAAGGCACATTCTACAGACAAAGCTTTATTTGGATCACAAAACTACAATACATAGATGAACTGACAGCCAAAGGTCCAACTGGTATATGGCTTGAAGACTTATGCTCTGGGGTGTGAAGATGAATGTTGTCATTTTCATACTGGTTTTGCTCTTTCATACGAGAAATTCCATGAAGAAATTTGTGACTATTCAGCATTGCTTGGTTTTACATTGCTATTATATTTAATGCTTTGATTAAAAGTGCTTGAACAGTGAATATCTTTGCTACAGGGAAATTAAATCAAGTTTAGGTCAATTGCTGTCCTGATAGAGCCAAGAGTAAAGGCCTTTCATACTCTTACAGACTTTCCTAGAGTGGTCACGAAAGATAACAGACGTTTTTAGAGTGATGCAGAAATTACCAAAGAACAGAAAGTTGAATCATCGAAAGCCTGGAAAATGACATTTTTATCCAGGGATTTTTCATTTATTTTCTGTGAAGCAGAGATTGTGTGAACACCAGATGCCAATTACATACCACCAGTGGATTTGTAAGATCATGGAACTAGGGGGAGAGAATTGAAGGTTAAGCACAGGGTACAACAGAGATTACTTAGGGTAATGAATTGCATAATTTTTCTAGACAGAGTTGGATTAATGTTCATCCTGCAAAGAGATTACAGTAAGTCTGATTCTTGCAGTAAACAAATATTAAGCAGATCACTTATGCTCAACATATGAATTAAGAGTCCTAAAGAATATATGGTTTATCACATACAAGGGGGGAAATTAACCTCATTCCTAACTGTACACACGGCATGCTCTAGGGTTTTGTTAAGGGAGTAGAGACTGTGCTCCGTGTCACAGGTTTCTTCCTCTGTATAGAACCTTGAAGAGACAGTTAGGAGCATCAGTGGTCACACTCCAGCAGCTGCACCACAACTGTGCAGAGCACTCCTGCCTCCCATGGGTGTCATAGGAACCGATTCTGCCTGCCTCGTTCACGTGTCACCTGGACCCTGGTGAAAGTATAGAGGTGTCCCCAGGCAGCATCATGTGTCCATACTTTGGACAATTATTTCATCTAACCCTTACTGTCTGCTCTTCATTTTTGGAATACAGGTTGGGTGGGTTCCGCTTGTCCTGATGGAGAATCACAGGCTGATTCTCCACTCACGCACCTTAGGAATGTTTTGGAATCAGTCTTTGATTCGTTTGTAAAGTGTACTTTTTGCTATCAAGTACTTTTTAGAAGACAATGCCTTCTGTACATGGATTTTATTTTTAACACCAAAAACAGCAATGCACTGAAAAGGACAATCATTTCTGTAGAATTCTTTCCCAAAATGTTATAACCTTAATCTAGTTGTGAAAAAATATCAGACAACCCAAACTGAGGGACATTCCATAAAATGAATGACAATTACCCTCCAAAAGCGGTGTATCTGTGGCATGTGCAAATAAGAAGATATCAATAACCAAATTCCTGTCATCTCGCTACCCACAAATAATGACCACTAACATCTTAAGGTAGAGTATACCAGACCTTTCTCTTTGCATTTATATTCCCATTTTCTAGGAAAATAATTGTATGCAGTTGTTCCTGTTCATACTTACTGCTGTATTCACTTAAAGGTGTGTTGTGAACAAATTTCTCTGAAAAGTAAATATTGAGGAACTCTGTGAGCTGAGTGCCAGGCAGCATCTTCTAAAGCCTCTACCTCTGTATATGGACTCAGGGTGGACAATGTTTATGGCACTTACATCATGCCATTGCTTCTGTTCATCCCTCTTCACACTATAGTATCCACAGACACCATCAGCTCAGCCCACCAGGGTCCTTGTAGTTAGGGAGTGTCTCCATGTAAAGTTTTAGTTCCTCATCTTCATGAGTTACATGCATCCACAGAACTTTCATGATTTTCTCTAATGTGCTTTTTTGGTAGAGTTGAGGATGAAAAATATCTAGAGCAGGTTTTCACCTTCCATAGGCAATACCCTTGTAGCGGCAGTACCACACAACAGACACCATCTTGTGGAATTTGCCTTCGGACTCTTTCTCTTTTGTGATGTCATGATCCACTGAATAATCGAACATCTCTTTTCCACTAGCATACTCCATGACAAAAGGTGTCCAATGGTCAGCCTAAAGCTGGAAAACACTGGTAAGAAGCTGTATCCAAATCACCTCAAAAGAAAAACACTTCCAAACATCATATGAAAAACTGATCTTTGTAATGGAATCAAGCATAATGCCAAACAAAAATAAAGATAAACAAATACAAACAAACTAATTTTAAGAAGGAAAAAAATGGGAAAAAAGAATAAAGAAAAAAATGGGAAAAGTAACAAAGATAAAGAAAAGAATAAAGAAAAAATAAAAATGATAAAAAGAAATAAGATAAAAAGGAAAAATAAGAAAAAAATTTAAAAGAATAAAGGAAAAATGAAAAAAAAAAATAAAATAGAAAAACAAAATAGACCAAAAAACCTCCCTCCACAATCAAAGAAGAAACTAACTTTGGCCAAAATCTTGTCAGTCACTAAAACACAGCTTCCTGAGTTAGAAAAGTACACAAACCTCAGCCCAGCCAGGGAGTTATATAGGTGCGTGGGATTCCATAACAATGGATCATTGTGAGGTCACAGCAAGAAATGGACCTATCAAGGCTAGGATAATCCACAGTGGCTTTTTCACTGTTTTGTTTCTATAACACTTTATTCTTTTTTTTTTTTTTTTTTGATATTGAGGGCTCCAAAGAGTTTTTTTTTTAATGTGGGTTACAGCTATCAATATATACCTTATTAAAAACTAAAACCTGTGGGATGCTTCAATGGCCTTTTCATTACTATTAAATTTGAAAAGCTATAATAATATTTGGCATTTAAAGAGCTCATATTGTCTATACTTAAAATAGTTGATTCCCTTTTTCTTAAAACTCTGAATGATTTGATCTCAAAATGATGCCAACGACTTAACTTTTGCTCTTGCATCTAAAAAGTCATCATCAAACCCAAGGTCACCTACATTTTTTCCTATGTTACCTTTTAGCAGTTTTACAGTTTTGCATTTTACAATTATGATTCTGATCCATTTTGAATTAATTTGTGGTGAAGGTGTAAGAACTGTGTCTAGATTCATATTTTTCCATGTGGATACCCAGGTGTTATAGCACCATTTGTTGAAAAGACTTCGCTTTCTCCATTGAATTGCCTTTGCTACTTTGTAAAAGATCAGTTTGTCTATGTTTATGTGGATCTGTTTCTGAGCTCTCTATTCTGTTCCATTAATCTGTTTGTCTATTCTTTCATCAGTACCTTACTGTCTTGATTACTATGGCTTTATATTAAGTCTTGAAGTCAGGTAGTGTAAGTCTTCCCACTTTGTTCTTCTCCTTCAATATTGTGTTTGATATTCTGAGTCTTTGCCTTTCCATACAAACTTCAGAATCAATTTGTTGATATCCACAAGATAACTTGCTTGGATTTTGAATAGAATTGCATTGAATCTATAGATCAAGTTGGAAAGAACCGACTTGACTTTATTGACTCTTCCTATTCCATATCCATATGGAATATCTCTCCATTTACTTAGCTCTTTTTAAATTTTTATCAGAGTTTTATAGTTTTCCTTATATAGATTGTATATGTAATTTGTTAGATTTATACCTAAGTATAAAATGTTTTATACTAAGTTAACTTTGTATATTTCTTTTTTTATATTAGTGTAAATGGTATTGTGTTTTTAATTTCAAATTCCAATTGTTCATTCCAGGTATATAACAAAGCAATCGACTTTTGTATGTTAACTTTGTATCCTGTAACCTTACTATAATAGCTTATTAGTTCCAGAATTTTTTTGTTATTGCTGATTCTTTCAGATTTTGTATATAGGCAATCATGCCATCAGATGGCAGTTTTATTTCTTTTCTTCTTCCTTCTTTATTTCTTTCTTCTCAATCTGTGTACTTTTTATTTCCTTTTCCTGTCTTACTGCATTAGCTAGGACTTCCAGATGTTGTTGAATAAAGTGGCATGAGGGGTACCCTTGCCTTGTTTTGATCTTAGTGGGAAAGCATCTAGTTTCTCAACATTAAGTATGGTAGCTGTAGGGTTTTTTATAGATGCTATTTATGAAGCTAAGGAAGCTCCCTCTATTCCTAGTTTGCTGAGAGTTTTATCATGAATGGGTGTTGGATTTTTGTTTTTTTGGATTGGTTGATCTCTTAAGTTTTTTTTTTTTTTAATTTAATTGTAGTAAGAACACTTAACATGAGATCTATTCTTAACAAATTTTGAAGTATACAATACGTTATTGTTGACTATAGGTATTAATACAATGTTGTACAGCAGATCTTTAGACCTAATTCTCTTGCCTGACTGAAACTTTACGTCTGTTGATTAGTAACTCTCCATTTATTTCCTCCTCCCCAGCTCCTAGTAACCACCATCCCACTCTTTAATTCTATGAATTTGACTATTTTAGATATTTTAATAAGCAAATGATGTAGTGTTTGTCTTTCTGGACCTGGCTTATTTGACTTAGCATAGTGTCCTCGAGGTTTATCCATGTTGCCTCATATTGCACAATTGCCTTCTTTTTAAAGACTGGGTAGTATTCTGCAGTATGCATATACTGTGTTTTCTTTATCCACTCGTGTGTCAATGGACATTCAGGTTGTTTCCACATTTTTTAGCTATTGCAAATAGCCCTGCAAAACCATGGGAGTGCTAATATCTTCTCTAGATCCTGATTTCATTCTTTTGGATAAATACCCAGAAGTGAGATTGCTGGATCATATGGTAATTCTATTTTTAATTTTTTGAAGAACATCCAGAATGTTTTCCATAGAAGCTGCACCATTTTGCATTCCCACCAATAGTATACAAGGATTCCAATTTCTCCACATCATCAGCAACACTTGCTGTCTTTTGCTTTTGTGATAATAGCCATATTGACAGGTGTGAGGTGCTATCTCATTATGGTTTTTATTTGCATTTCCCTAATGATTAGTGACATTGAGAATTTTTTCAAATACCTGTTGGCCATTTGTATGTCCTCTTGAGAGAAATATCTATTCAACTCCTTAACTCACTTTTTAATTGGGTTATTAGTTTTTTTACTATTGAGTTTTAGGAGTTCCCTATATTTTTAAAATATTAACCCCTTATCAGATATGTGGTTTGCAAATATCTTCTCCCATTCTGTAGGTTGCCTTTTCAATCTCTTGATTGTTTCTTTTGCTGTGTAGAAGTTTTTCAGTTTGATGTAGTCCCACCTGTTTATCTTTTGCCTGTGCTTTTGGTGTCATATCCATGAAATCATTGCCAAGACCAATGCCAAGGAGCTTTTCCCAAATGTTTTCTTGTCGGAGATTTACAGTTTGGGGCCTTACATTTAAGCCTTTTATGCACTTTGAATTGATTTTTGTATGTGCTGTAAGATAAAGGGGTTTTAGATTTTTTCAAACATTTTTTCTCTGTCTGTTGATATGATCAGATGATCTTTTTTTCTTTAGGCTGTTGCTGTAATGGATTACATTAATTGACTTTCTATGTTGAACCAGCCTTGCATACCTAATAAATTCCACTTTCTCATGGTTTTGTAATTTTTTTGTACATTTCTGGATTCGATTGGCTATTATTTTGTTGCATATTTGTTCATCTATGTCTATGAGAGATATTGGTCTGTAATTTTCTCTTCTTATCGATTAATGTCTTTGTCTTGTTTTGGAATGCTGGTCTCGTAGAATGAGTTAGGAAGTGTTCGCTCTACTTCTATTTTCTGGATGAGATTGTGTAGAGAATTGGTATCATTTTTTTTCCCTAAATGTTTGGCAGAATTTACCAATGAGACCATCTGGACCTGGTGCTTTTCCCATTAGTCCTATCACTATCCTCTTCAGAAAGTCCCGGCTCATCATATTGCAGCCTCACTATTCCTCTGTCCTTCCATTTTCTTTCTTTCTCTTTCCCCTGACTACCCAAACCTCCACATTCCAGTTCACTTCTTGTGTGGCATAATCTCACTATCTCTTGAACCAGGTCATGCCCAGAGGACCTCTTTGCAGTAACCAAACATCCAATGAAACTACGCTTCTAAACAAAGATAATTCTTTCCCTGAGAAAGTCAACTCTTTGCCTAGCATCTTTGCGCCTGCTCATCTGAAGTTATTGAGTTCATGTGAATCTGAGCATTTAACGATTTTAGTCAGCCAATGAGTTGAAAGATGGAGAGGTCCTTCGAACCTGGGCAAGTCCATGAAAGGCATAGATAAGCGTAGAGAGTGGACAAATGAAAGAGTTCTGGCAGAGAATAGATGTGCAAAACCACTTTTGTGCAACTGCTTACAATATATAAAGAGCAGGGAAAACTAATCCTGCTCTGTGTACCAGCTACTTTCAAATACTCTAGCTCCACCCAAATGATAAACCTGTAATATTGATATTAATATTCTAATTCATAGGTGAAGAAATTGAGCAGCTACATAGATAGTGTACCAGATTTAAAATTTCCCAATATAAGGCAAATGTGCAGAAGTGTAACTTTATTTCTCCATAACTGAACTCAAATTTCTCATGAGCCTTTATTTCTGGTGATAGTTGAAAACACTGAAGATTTTCAGTGAAAGTAGTTCAGTCACTTCTAGTTTAAAACTTGTCTCTTTTGTATAAATATTTAATAGAATTTAGGAGTTTCTCTTCCCCTTCCCTTCTGTTGATCTGGTGAGTCCTGTTGTGCAGACGTTCACATTGGTTGTCTTTAGCTTCCCTGGGGTGCCTTCCTGGCTAGGTCTCTGGGTGTAGCCCTCCACTTTGCATCCATCACTGACATGTCCCTGGTTGGTTGTAACTCCCACCTCATTTCCAGGGGAAGAAATGGATTGTGATCTGTGCCTCCTTGGCCGCATCTGGGCTCTCACTGCTGGAATGCTTATACTCAGCCACGTTGTAGATCCAGTCCTCCTCCTCTGGGATCTCGAATCCATAACCCTGCATTGAGACCCTGTCTTCCCAACAACCTGACAAGCATGCCAATTCTCAATTATCAAAAGTTGTCATAACATTTTTGGGTTTCCTCATGCCAATATCAGAGCCCAGGAAGAGTGGGGGGAATAAAGGAGGTTTCAAGAATTCAGTCCTAAGAGACACTATGAGGCAAATTACATTTTCCAATGAGGCTGCTTCCAAAGTAAGTTAAGGAAAGATAAAACAGAGCAGCTTCAAAATTGCCTTGCTCAAAAACAAAGTTTGTTCAAAAGGTCAGTATTATAATCAGATACTG
Source organism: Indri indri (assembly GCA_004363605.1). Classification (NCBI taxonomy): domain Eukaryota; kingdom Metazoa; phylum Chordata; class Mammalia; order Primates; family Indriidae; genus Indri; species Indri indri. The sequence continues at coordinate 81,046 of RJWJ010000350.1, read as the reverse complement.
TAATATACATCAGTTATGTAGTTTCTGAAATGTTAACCACACACATAGAAAGAAAGCCCTCATTAATTGGGGAAAATAAAAAATTATTAAGGCACCACTACAGACATTAGGTCACCTAGTACAGACATATTATGTTTTTAAAGACTATTAATAAATACATATTTTCATTTTTTCTGAGTTGGTGTGCTTGTATAAAGATTGCTCACCACTTACTTAGGAGGTTATTATTATACAATAACCTGGACACCTAGCCTAGAAAGACTGTAGGAGAAATGGAAAAGAAGAAATTACTTTGACAAATGTAGATTGTTGTGGAAAGTGCTGGGCTTTAGAGTCTACAACAATGTGCAAGGTAGGTCACTAGCCATGTTTTCTATTAAATAATGTATTTATTTAACTACAGGTATAGTATAAAGATGAACTTCAAATATTATGAGAAATCAAGTATTCCGTATTGGTCTACTGTTCTAAATTTTACTGAATTTTACTGTGCTTCTTTTTGACCAAAGGGAAATAGCTTAAACATCTTTTATATTTTACAGCCATTTTATGTGTTTAGATTCCTCTCCAATATTTATTTCAGATAAATTTGGACTGTACTTGACCTTTTGCGTAAACTTTAAGATGTGTCCTATAACTTGCATAGAAGAAATTGCAAGCGCTGATGCAATGGGTATGCATAGAACTTGGGTTTAATCATTGAGAACACTTATAAGCTCTGATTTGGATAATATAATTTCTTAGATGTGTTCTTAGAGTCCCTTAAATGGTAGTGAGAAGATTTGAGGAAGTGCATATTGTTTTTGTGAAATTATGGGGGGTATGGAACAGAGTTCTGTTTGGTTGTTTTGTTTTCAGCTACTCACATTGCTTTAGGACCAACTTCTTTTAAGCTTTGGAATTTGATCATGTCCAACAAGCATGAAGCATCCTATATCCTCACTCAGCAGCGGGCATTTCATTTTCAAAGTCACAGAGCGTGAGAGAGACCAACGGCAGTGTTTGCCTGTGCCATGTGTCAACAGGCCGTTCTGGATCATTATGGCGATGTCTTTCCTCCCTAAATAATGTTTACAAATATACTGATGAAGACAGATTTGTGTTATCTGTCTTCAATGGGTCATAAGTTGAGCTAGCACTATATTTTTTCCTGAAAATATGTGCGGTTGTGACATGGTGTTTAAGAGTCTTAAGCTTACTGCTGCCAAAATAAACACAGCTGTAGGAAACGATGACCCTCTCCTTTGTAACAATAAAACGGCTTCCTAATGGGCCTCCCTGACTCTGAACGCTAAGTTATCATTCCCCTGGATTTCCCAGTCCCCTGTCCTTTCCCTCCACACACGTCCTATGAAGAATACAGCTTCCAACCTAACGACGGAGCATAGAAGACAAAATTAGTTGCATTAAATTAGAATATAACAAAAAGCCTTTCTAAATCTTTGTCACAATGCAACATTCAAGCAACATTAAACTAACAGAATACAAATAAATAGACAAAAGAAGAAGGTTAACATTTTGACAAGAAATTTTGTGAACTGGATCACTTGAAAATTTGAAAAGGTCATTGGTAGGTAGCATATGGGCTATGACAGTTTCTAACTTGGGGATCCTACTATACAATCACATGTGTGATCTCTTCTTGTTTAATCTTTGTATATAAAATTAACTGTTACAATGTTTTCTTCATTTTCTCATATTTCTCAGAAAAGCGAGTCTCCATTGCTGAAGGCTGCATTCAAAAAAAAAATTGAGAAAAAGCATGAAGAATAAGATTCACATTTCTATGCAGTGTTTCTTGTTTTCCTATTTCTAAGTATGTGTATTTAAACAACAGCACGCGTTTTTTAAGTTAGTATTAAGACAAATTGTCTTCTAAAAAGAGAAAGCAAATGCTTTCCTTTATTTCTATCACAACTCCGATTTATTTTGTTTTCATCTTTTTTTTTCCCCCTGAAAGCTCCGTTGTTTATTTTTGAAGTTTAATTCTACCATGTTGGGTTGTGGGAAAATAACAGCTTCTAATAGGGTTAATCTAGCTGCACAAAAGTCCATGCTGGTATGATCATACTCTTGATTTTTGATTAGATCTTAGCTAGGAATATCTTGTGATTAATCAAAATGGCTCGCAGTGCATGTACTGCAAGTCATCTTCACAGATGGGCTAGAGAATCAGAGTTCTTTTGAATACTTGTTTTAATCCCTTCTAGGATAAAATGGCTTTGTTTTTTGTTTTTATTTTTTTACTTTAAATCAGATCGACTTCACCGAATTAATGACTAGAAAGAAATTTTGAAGTGCAGTTTCACTGGAATTACAGATGGAAAATGAAGAAACTTGTTTTTTAACTGATGGTATTTTAAAGGATGCTTCACATGTTTAAAAAATGTCAAATTATTAGTAAAATTTAACAAATAATTCCATTTATTTGTAATTTGGAGAAAAAACTATAAAAGAATATATTTAAATATACTTCATGGAAACAACGCCGAGGTTTTTATTATTCTCCACAGCATGAAAGATTTTTCAAGATTATTAATTGTCTCTCTTCTGATTATGCAATTCCAGTCAAATTGACATCTGATAACAAAGAGCTTTACTTTGGCAACTAAAATATCTGAAATCTAACACCCAGGGCGCAGCAAGAGCTCTCAGATTCACAGGCGAGATGTTTACTGAATTTGTCTGTCAGCTCAAGCAGGGAGCTGCTTCTTTGGGTTTTTCCCTAGATTCACAGGTTGACTGCCTAATGTTCCTGGAAGGGTCAGAGTGCAGCTATGGGGCTCCAGGGCTTGCATCTTGGTGCACAGCTTGCCCTTAAGTAGTTTCATGACTTTAGGCAAATTAGTTGACCCCTCAGGTCTTGAGATCCCTTACCTGTAAAAATGAGGGATTGCACTAAAGCTCCCAAGTTGCCATCTAGTTCTAAACTGTGTAATCAACCAATCCAGTGAGAAATTGCATAATAAACACTTTACTATAAGTTGCACATCCTCAAGAACACACCTCCATTTACTCTGTGAAGTACACTTAAGTGGTTTAAAAAGCTTCAAATCCCATAATGCATTATCTCCTACACCTTTAATGTATAAAAATGTAATTGAAGATTTCTTAAGATTAAAAAAAACCTCATTGTCTTTATTTATGGAAAAACCTAAATGCCTGCATATGAGTTGGGATTTAAAATGAGACAGGTTAGTTTGACTGCATCTGCACATATAAAAACACTGTAAATGTAAAACAAAATAATCAGTAAGCCGGGCGTGGTGGCAGACACCTGGAGTCCCAGTGCTTGAAAAGGCTGAGGCCAGGTGGGAGGGTCACTTGAACCCAGGAGTTTGAGGCTGCAGTGAGCTGTGATCGTGCCACCACACTCCAGCCTAAATGACAGAGTGAGACCCGTCTCTACAACTAAATTTTAAAAATGAAAAATCAGTAATTGAAATATGTAGTTTACAGGATTTTCAACAAGCAGCTTGACTAGAATTTAGATTTGGCCTGTCCCATTGCACATCACCAAGCACATAGTAGATAACCACAAATATTAGTCAAAACTAAGCTTAGGTCTTATTGACTAAATTTATCAGGCAGCATTTATAACATGACTTGTGAAAGACCAAAAAATTCAGGCAGCTGATCATTTGTTTTTTATCAGCATTTTACCAAACTGACAATTTCGTAGAATAAATTATATCAAATAACGTATTTAGCTTCCAAGAGATCCCCTTAGTCCCAGACTCTTCAGGTCTACGTGTGATGATGGGAGATTGAACATACAATAAGACAGATTGTGACTTAACTGTCAAGCAGCTATCCAGGCCTTGCAAGACACAATTTCTTCAAAAAGTTGCTCACCAAGAGTTGTGAATTGAACTGTTGACCCCAGAAGCATACCTACTGGAGAAGCTCAGTAAACACATGTCTGTGACTATATAAGCATCACTGAACAGGGAATTGAAAGAAGCTGTGCAATCCATGTGATACACTTCTAGACTGGATAAATAACCCCTGTGTGTTTTTAAAATAAGAATGACTTAATTTTTCTTTTCTTTTTTTTTTTTTTTCTTATAGGAGACCCGGTGAGCCTCCATTGATAAAAGGTTGGCTCCCTTATCTTGGAATGGCCCTAAAATTCCAGAAAGATCCTTTGAATTACATAAAAACTCTTCAAAAGCAGCATGGTGACATTTTCACTGTTCTCCTTGGGGGTAAGAAGCAGTTCTATAAGTACCTTACATATGTCATAGTTTCTCACTTTTTCTTTAATGTCTTTATATTTCTCTCTAGGCAAAATGTGGAATATTTGCATATCTTTGTTTTATTTGTAGAGCTAATGCAAAAGGAAACCATGTTGTTGAGTACAGTAATCCTCACATTAAAAAACAAGTTACAGGAAGGGCGCGGTGGCTCACGCCTATAATCCTAGTAATCCTAGAGCTCTGGGAGGCCGAGGTGGGTGGATCCCTCAAGGTCAGGAGTTCGAAACCAGCTTGAGCAAGAGCAAGAACCTGTCTCTACTAAAAAATAGAAAAGAAATTATCTGGACAACTAAAAATATATATATATAAAAAAAAATTAGCCAAGCATGGTGGCGCATGCCTGTAGTCCCAGCTACTTGGGAGGCTGAGGCAGAAGAATCGCTTAAGCCCAGGAGTTTGAGGTTGCTGTGAGCTAGGCTGACACCACGGCACTCTAACCTGGGCAACAGAGCAAGACTCTCTCTCTCAAAAAAAAAAAAACAAAACAAGTTACAGAACTCTCTTCATAGTACCTAGGGAACCTCACTCTCCTGCCGCCTGCTGTCATTTTGGTATTGTTTGGCTTGGTTATTAAGAATAGTAAAATGTATACATTAAAAAGCTGAACATATTTTTTAATTAATGCCTTTCTTTCGTATAGCAGTTTTAGGTTTCCAGAAAATTTAGCAGATAGTTCAGAGAGTTCCCATATACCCCTCTCTTCCCATCACAATTTTGCTGTTGTTAATGTCTTGTATAAATGTGGTACATTTGTTGACATGTGATGAGCCAGTGTTGATCCATTATTAAAAGTCCATGATTTGCATTAGAGTCTACTCTTTGTGTTGCATATTCCATGGATTTTTGATAAACGTATGAGACATGTATCCACCATTACAATTCTCACACAGAATAGTTTCCCTGCCCTAAAAATCCACCTATGTTTTCTTCTCCTTCCCCTGAGTCCCTAGCAACTGGTGGTCTAGAATGTACTTTTCATTTTAAAATATTCATTATGCTTCAAACTTTAATAAAATATTTGCAAAAACAAACAAACAAAGAAAAACCTAGCAAGATTACTACATACCCCAAACATCCTAGGGCTGGGGACAGAAGCTGGAATGTTTTGAGCTCATCCTTTTATGAGGACCGAGATATCCAACTGTATTGGTTATCTGTTGCTGAGTAACAAATCTCCCCAAAATGTAATGGCTTAAAACAGTTGGTCTTGCCTGAGTCAGTTGTGTGACTTGAGTCATCTGGCTGCTGGATTGGAGCAAGATGGTCCAAGATGGTCTGGATATGCCTGGTCTGGATATGCCTGGTGGGCCTCCTCGTCCACATGGTCTTTCATCCTTAAGAAAAATTCCTTTCATGGCATCTAACAGGGTGTTTCAAGAGAGTGAGAGGAAAAGCTGCAAGGTTTCTTGAGGCCTAGGCTCAGATATTGTAAGACTTCATTTCTACCACCTTCTGTTGGTTAGACTAAGTCACAGTGAAGCCCAGATTCAAGGTTGGGGAAAGAGACTCTGCGTCTTCCTGAGGGGCATGGCAGAGTCACATTGCACAGGAACACAGGTGGAGAGACAGAAGAAATTTATTGTAGCCATCTTTGTACACAATCTTCCAATTTATCAATCTTCAATGTATCGCCTGGGCTAGTTCTTCCCATTCTTTGCTTTTGTCTGTCCTGTCTATGCCCCGAAGGCTGATCTCTACAGATGAGATTACTCATATTCTTTTGTTCTCTGACTTCCGGTTATATGATTGCAGTGAGGGCATGAAGAGGCTGCTCCCAGCTCCCTGGCTCCCACCAGGCTCTGATAACAAAGTTCACTCTCCTTCCTTCCTTCATGAGATAATTGAAGCCATCAGGAATAATCTTGCTTAGGTCCCCATGTATCTACCAAATGCACCTTCATTTCACAATTATCCATACCATATTTTTTCCAATTTCAAAGAATGTTCAATCCATTTACCTGTTCCCATGACCTTTCCTTCCTACCTCCTCTGAGCTGGTATTAATATATCATAATTTATTTCTCTCACACACACGTATCTTCATTTTTTTCTTTCTTGGATTCTTATCCTAGCTTATAACCATGCTTGAGCTTCTCCTATTTTCTCCTCTAGTTACTTTCCACTTTCTTTATTTCTCTTTTACATCCAGATTTTTCAAGCAAGTTGCCTATGTTTGCTGTCTTCAGTTGCTTATCTCCCAGAGCCCTCCTAACCACAACCAGCCTTCTGCCTGGCAGAGGTCACTCACAGGCCCACCTGACTAGCTCACTTCTCATTCCTTCCTAAAACATTCCGCTACTCCTTCACTTTCCTGACATTGCCTCTTCTGGTTCTTTTGCTGACTCTGAGGAGTCTTTATCTAGATCCCCTCTCTGCATGCCTCTTTCTTAGCTTAATTCCTGTATCTTCCTCTAACCAGCCTTGGAATTTTATGTCCTATTCCTAGAGAGGCAATATTTTGTACATACAGTAACTCAATTTCAATGCTATCATTTTAATGTAATATTTGGGAGGAAAAATGTGGTTTAATTTGATGAGATCGTCAGCATGGTTGAGTTTTCCCGTGAATAGGCAGTATGAGTTTCATCACAACTTGCTCCTTTGCCTGGCAGCTGGCAAATCTCTTCCAACAATACTTGTTTGCACTCTGATTTCAGAAAAACTGAAATGGAAAAAAAATCATGCATCTTAGAAATAGAGGAATTGTTGTGTATAACATAATCTTCACAAGGCTCCCCAAGATCGTGCGTCCACCTACCTCTCCAGCCCAGACTCTTGCTACTGCTCACCCTGTGTTTAATGCACCATTAATACACCACATTGTTTGAAATTTCCTCCTCACACACCATGTCCTTTTGCGCCTCCGTGTTTCCTTTTGCTCTTCTTTCTGCCAGAATTCTGTTCTTCACCTGACTGGCAATGGACACATCTTTTGAAGCCATAGTCACATGTTACTTCTCTCAAAAACCTTTGCTAACCATCTCCTATGTTCGGCAGCCTTTCCCAGCAGCCAGTTATTCCCAGTATCACTCTTGTCAGGGCATTTACTACATTGTGAATTTATTGCTAATTCATTTGTCTATCTCCTTTTATTATTCTGTTAGCTCCTCTATTACCAACATTTAGTCTAGAGCTCAGCATTGATTGATTCACAACAAATATTTGATGGGGAAATTCCTAATACCTTAGAGCTGATTAAATATTAATATTAATACTAGAATGCTGAACAAATAAAGATCAGAGCTAGTGCTTCTCTTCTAAATGAGCCTTGGGCTTCATGATACCAAAACTGTATTCGTCACTTTAAAAAAAGTCCTTCTTATTTTAAATCATTAGCACTTGTGTTTCTAATGAGTAGCTACAACAAATGACTGAAATTTTCAGTTTTTCTTTTTAAGCACGTTGTGCAAAAATAATGTCAAATGGTTAAGCAGAAACTTGTGGCAGATTTGAATTACTGTACTCACTTTTCAAAAAACAATCCATTTCTGCTGACACTCGATGTCTTAATCTTAGATACCGAGAAGCTTGCTGAATTTCTAAAGTCTAAATAATCTGACCATGGGTATGTTTTTGAACTCAACAGTAGATAACCACAGTTGAATATGCACTATACTTCCCTTTCACTTCTTACTAGAATTTGGATAAATTCCTGTCAAGAAATCCTGTTACCGTATATGATTCTGATGACCAGGTCGCAAAGTAGCTCATTTAGAAAATGTGAAATGAAGAACAAAGTCTTCCACTCTTGTCTCATAATGTGATTTCAGTGAGTGTATGTTCTTGCATGATGAGCAAATGATTGTCATCCCCCAAAGTCTCAAGGGACACGGATGTCATCTTAATAAAGAAATTAAAAGGTACATCTTTTCATGAGAAACCACGTAAATTCGTGACCTGTCGCAGAAAATAGTTCTCTAATTGGTTTTGTGTGGTGGTGCAGCGGAATCATTTTCCCTAGATGTCACCCCAGCAAAGCACCACTGTACATCATTGTCAACAGCTAGTGAAATCTCCCTAATAAGAGGGGGAGTACACAAATGTGGCCATCCTCATAAAGTAAAAAGTTGGCTCATAATCTACTTTCCCAACTAATATTTTCAGCTTGAGATTAAAAAAAAAAAAAAAAAAGCTAGTGAAAAACCAGCTAAACATGGAGATTAAAAACTTCTAATTATGGGAAAAAAATTTTAAATTCAAATTTGTCTCGTATTTGTTGACTGGGCATTTCTATTCCAAGCAGCCAAATAGTTGCCCTGAATTCCCATAGCTATATCTCTGCATAACACCAAATATCTGAGATGAAAACATCAAAATTCAATTTATAGTGATCCAGATGTTAAACTCTTTATGTATAGGAGATCAAGGTGAATGACCGGATTTTTTTTAAGTACATTTACTGACCTACTTTGAATCAGGTAGCTTTACCTTCCTAAAGAGGTATCTTTGAAGGAAGTGAAAGGGCTATTGAGTGGGGAAAGGATCATGCACAGGTTACCCAGGAATGCTACAGTTAGTATTGCAAGGTCCGGTCAGCTCCTAAAAAGGGAAGAGCATGAAATGATTGGCAAGGAAGACATTAAAATTTTGACACCATTTCAAATTTACTGCCTAAAAGGATGATTTTATATTGTATTTTTTGCAGCCGTAGGCACCATTTTGACATTTAGACAAATGCAAACTCTGAAATTCTTTAAATCAAGATATCGTACCAACTTCTGACAGCATTCTCTTCTCTTCAGAAAATATGACGAAGGGCGTTGTTAGTACCTTGTGATCTTTATGCAGTAGGTAACATGCCTGCTGACACTGGACATTCATTTACATAAAATCACACTGGAGCAGAAGTTAATTTTGCTCCAGGAATACATGGCCTTCAGAATACGTTTGCAGAAGATTTCCCTTTGTTAAGAAATTTAAATTCATTTTATGAATGTATATGAGTTTTCCTAACTGTCTGATTAAAGATCACAAAGAAACTCTGGTTTTGCATCTCACATTAGCAGATGGTGGACAGATGGTTTAAATTAATATTAATTTTGGAAAACTTCGCTTAAATTGTTTATACTGAAGATTAAAAGTTGGAAAGCCAGCTAACATCTCCAGGGTTATTAGTACTTCCAAACCCACTTGAAAAGTAAAATCCAGAAAATCAAAACATCTATTTCTAAAGCAATCCACCTCTCAATAAAAGAAACATTAGGCAAAACACGGTGCTGATAGTGAAGAAAATTAAAATACGAATGAGAAAGAGAAAATACAGATCCTAGAGTGAAGAGAGCCTTGAAAAGAATGAAATTTTATCTACAAATTGCTTTAAACTAATCAGCAATCATTTTTTAAAAGAATTTATATACAAACAACTGCTTATTTTTTAAAAAAACAATTTATTAGCAATTGGTTGCTAACCTAGACAATTTTTCCACATTCAACTTTTATTCCATTTGACATATAATTTCTTCCTATATTCTCACTCCGAAGGGTGGGGAGGTGGCGGAGAGGGAGAATATGTGTATTTGTAATGAATTGAAGGCAAAACAAAAACTCTAACATGCATACAGCCTTTCCTTCAGTAGGCCCAATAACAGGTATCTCATGCTGTCATGTCAGAATATATTCTTGTCTTATATTTAGATGACTGTAAAAAATTAGTAGGAAAAAATTCACAATGTACTCTAAAGCTTGTATGTTTTACAAACTAAACCTTTTATACACTCTCTGAATTTTAAGGAATAATCTAAAATAACCCTAAAGATATTTAGCAAAATCCTCCCATTTAGTGAAAGAAAGAAAGTACTAATCACCACCTATGGAAATACATGGCTTTGCCCAAAATTATATCCTTTGCAAAATAAGAGAATTGAGGGGTTTTTTTCCCCCAATTATTTGTCAGGCAGATGCTGACAATTTTATTTAATTAAGATGTTACAGTAAAGCAGGTGTCATAAAGTATGCCCAAATCCAGTTGAATCCTTTTTGCTCTCCCTAGAGCAAAAATAAAAAAATTGTTCAGTTTACTTTGTAGAATACAGTGGACCAGAATGAGTAGCCACTTCTAGCTCTACCCTCATCCCTAGATCACCTCACATTAGTAAATGCATTAAGGGGAAATGGAGTGAATAAAATTCAAGTTGTATGAATAATTTTTAGAAAAAAAATCATAGCACATGTATATTCATGTATTATTAAAAACTTAAATTCTGTTTTAAAATTATAAAGCAAAACCACATTTATCTTGTTTCTGGGATTAGGTTGAACATTATTTCAAAACTTCATCCTAAATATCTTGTAACAAATTTAATTTCTGTGATGCTATTTGAGTTACCATAAATAACAAGTGAGAAGCATTCCTCTAAGAAAGTTACACACACACAGGAATAATGAAGTGAAGACAATAAATAATTAGACATTGCCATTTTTAGAATCATCCAAACTTTCTGTGTGTTCTGGAGAGACTTATTGAATACCATTATTTAATACTATCTGCATAATATTTCTAATTAGAAGGAATCTTAAAACAGCACTCTAGCGAGAGGAGAAAAGCAATGTGTGAGAAAAAGAACCGTGCATGGGAGTACTTCTTGTCCAGGCTCTGCCACTAAAATGGCAGCATGACCTGGGCCCTTCCTCTTCTGACTTTCTTTAGCTTTCTCGACTGATAAATGCAGGAGTTGAGCTAGGAACTCTCCAAGGTCCCTGCCAGTTTTGAGAGACAAACCATAGTATGACTGTGTTCCTCAAAGCTCTTCCTTAGAAGAATCCTTTGAGGACCTTATCAAAAAAGAGACTGTAGGTCCCACCTCCAAGCCTTATGAATCAGAATCTTGCAGAAATCCATATTTTTAAGAAGCACCCCAAGTTTTTTTAATCAGATAAGTTTGGGCAGCACTGATATATAAAAAAGATAAATGTCATCACCTCAAGGAATCCTTGCTGATAACTCCGGACTGAAGCAAACTCCACTTTCTGCTTCCCTTACACCAAGTTCCACTTGGGCTATGTCACTATCCATAGCGATACCATGACTTCTTTACGTCATTATACCTCAAGAGGATAAGGGATCCAACGAACTGTACAGATCTCAATAAATATTGTAAATAAATGCCTGAATGAATGGATGAGTGAATGGGTGCTAGTTTGGAATCCTGTGTCATTCACAAGTCACTATGTGACCTTGACCATGTTACTAAACCTCCCTCAGCCACTATTTCCCATCCATAAAAATGAAAATGCTGGCATTTGCGATTTTTTGCTAGTATCGAATTAGACATTTATTTGTGAGTTCCTGCTTCATACTGCATGGCCATTTATTTGAGTTAAAATTATTGTATTTGAACAAAACTAAAATGACAGATCTAAGTACAAAAAAAGCTCTTTATGAAGTGTAAATAATCAGAAATGGAATGTCATCTTACTGATCTGTTTTATTTTCCTTATTTTATTGTGGAAAATACATGAAGTTTTTAAGTCAAGGCATTATGAGAATATTTAAAGGACATTTAACATGTTTGGGTACCTTAGTTAAAATAAAAATTGGAAGAGTAACTATCTCCTTAAAGGTCATTAAGAACTTCAGATATTTAACTTCAAGCTTCTAGAGTTTTTCCCACCATAATTCCATTTTCAAAGGAAAATGGATCTTTGAATGAAATGGAGTTTTCAAAACTTTGCACCTTAGTTATTAGAGTTTTCTTAATGTTGATTAAAATATTTTTAAACTTAAAGCATTTATTTTTGTTTTGTTACAAATGAACTCTTTTTTTTTTTTTTTTAAGGGAAGTACATAACATTTATCCTGGACCCTTTCCAGTACCCGTTAGTGTTGAAAAATCACAAACAATTAAGCTTTCGAGAATTTACTAATAAATTATTACTGAAAGCATTTTCCATCAAGAAGTTGTCAGAGAATGATGAAATGAATGATGACCTTCACCTCTGCTATCAACTTTTGCAAGGCAAATCTTTGGACACACTCTTGGAAAACTTAATGCAGAATCTAAAACACGTGTTCGAACCTCAACTATTAAAAACCACGAGTTGGGATACGGCACAATTGTTTACATTCTGCAGCTCAATAATATTTGAGACCACATTTACAACCATCTACGGAAACATCCTTGCTGGCAACAGAAAAAAACTTATTAGTGAGCTAAGAGATGATTTTTTAAAATTTGACGACAAGTTCCCATATTTAGTATCTGACATACCCATTGAGCTTCTAGGAAATACCAAGTCTCTTCAGAAGAAACTCATAAAATGCTTAACCTCAGAAAACTTAGCTAAGTTGCAAGGATGGTCAGAAGTTTTTCAAATGAGGCAAGATATCCTGGAGAAATACTATGTGCGTGAGGACTTTGAAATAGGAGGTAAGAAACTTTGAATGAGTACTTGCCTAAAATAAAATCATTTACAGTAGACCTTTGAAATAAAAAGACAAAATGGCGACCTTGAAAATTTTTATGCTCTTTCTAATTGGCTAATGATAAAATGTTTTACTCTGAAACAACCTTTTGTGATAATTGATTTTTTTTTTTTTTTTTTTTTTTTGCTGAGGTGGTAAAACAAGATACTTAATGGTGATAATGAGAAAGAGTATAACTAACCTGCATTTACTCCTGTTATCTCATCCCCCACCTCCCCACCCCCCCCCCACACACACATTACATTTTAAACTATTCTCATTAAGCAGAAAATTAGACTTCAGAAGCCTATTGGTTCTCATTAGCATGCACTGATCCTTGGCTGGGTCTGTGTCCTAACATCTTTTAATTAGCACACTGCAAATCTAATCAGTGTAATAAACGCTATTAATCTTCCTTTTCACTTATTTTCTCCCAGCACATCATTTAGGCTTTCTCTGGGCCTCTGTGGCAAACACTATTCCAACTATGTTCTGGGCAATGTATTATCTTCTGCAGCACCCAGAAGCTATGTCAGCAGTGCGTGACGAAATTGACCGTTTGCTACAGTCAACAGGTCAAAAGAAAGGGTCTGGATTTTCCATCCACTTCACCAGAGAACAATTGGACAGCCTGATCTGCCTAGGTAATTTATTTTTATCTGTTATGAAGAAAAGAAGGTATCTCTCTGCAAACTCGGTTTATCACTCATAGCTGTTTACCAAGAGGTAGAGGACACAGCTGCCTAATTGACATAATAACACCCATTTACATCAATTATAAATTATGTAGTTTATAGCCGTAGATACTCTCATTGCATGTAAACATTAAGGCCTAGGTAATTAACTATGCAAGGTATGCAAAAGGCTAAACCAAAGCTTTGCAATTACTTGAAAAAAAGTTGATGCCTATTAAGTCATTTGATTCTGAGCATCTGTTGGTGTGCTAATGCTTTCCAAACATTGCTGCACTATCTTGTTGAGAAAAGTATTTGGGGATTGAAAGAGAAATTATTTCAGAAAGGCACCTTGTGTGCAAAATGTATTTATTCTTCCTTAAATAGTGTCTATATTTTCAGGCACAGGTTAGGATGTTTTATATAGCTTGGAGTGTATGATTCTCAAAGATGTAGAAAAAATGTTTTCCAGTTTTCCATTGGAAGTTCATGATTTAAACACATTCAAAAAAAAGAAAAGAAAAGAAAAGAAAGGAGGGAAGGGAGGGAGGGAGAGAAGGGAAGAAAAAGAAAAGAAAAAGTAACAAGTACAAACTGGTGTGAAATCTTGATATTTTGCAAAATATTCACTGACTCATGAGATAAGCATGGTCACTATTTCAAATACATTTGAGATTGGTAGCGACGAAGGTTTTTTCTATTTCTAGGCAGGCCTGTACCTCAGTGATACGAGCTTTTGGTCCTAGCAGATTGCATTCCCCTTTACTGGTTTTGAGAAGGCTTTCCACTGCCACTACCTGAGTAGACTTATACACCCAAAGCTAAATTCCATATCAGTGAGTTATTCTCTATTTCTTCTGTATTGACATTTCATCCCAAGATATTCTTTAGGATACAATATTCCAAGTCCCTTTGTACAAATGCAGGAATAAGTGTTTATGTATTTCTGCTGCTTTACTCCTTTGACAACATAAGCAAGTATTTTAGCCTATGTTGGCCTCAATTTTTTATCTTTCAAATATGTTCCAGGTTCTTTGATGGGAACTTCTGGGAGCAAAGGCCCTTCCTGTCTTGGTCAATGTTTACCACCAGTGGACATTGAGAGGAATGGCCCAAGTGTTCTAGAGATTGTTCCCACTGGTCAGGCTAAGATCCATTGGAGGAAGCATGCCTTGTACTGGCAATCAATTAGGAAAAATGTGTCACCTTGTAGTTTGCTGTCTTTCGCATACATGATCAAAGGAATTTTATATTTACTTTGAGAAAGAAAATAATTCCAACATTATTAAAATATAAATATAATCTATTATTTTTATTTGTAGAATTATTGGGGAACGAATACAGAAAATTTGTGTAAAATTCTGGGTAATTGGCTCAACCTAGATACACAGTATTTTCTGGGTCGAAGATTTGCAGTTTCTTTAAAGATCTAGGTTGCATTTCCCATGTATTTGAGTAATTTCCATTGCATTGTATGAATAAGAAGATGCAGACTGGGAAGTAATGCGAGTAAATTTCAAGGAGTATGTGTTTGTATTCTGTACGCAGTTATTACTTACAAAATTTAGTTGAAAATCATCAATTATCCTTTTACTCCCAATTCCTTGCTATTGAAAGAAAAAATCATTTTTAAATTGCAACATTAAAGCAAAAGAGTTTAAATTTATTTGACCAGAAGAAATGGCAAATTCCAGCACTATAATTTGAGTCCATTAAGGCCATAGCTAGAGCTAGAGACTTTCATCCTTGGATCCTTCATAAATTTGCAGCTCTGCTATCATTAACAAATGAATAACAACAAAAATCCCAAGTGAGTTTTGATCCACCTGCCTAAAGGCACTACCTTCAGCAGCTGAGAAGGTTCATTAAGGTTCATCAGGACCTCGGTTACCAGCAGAGGCCAGTGTTGTTCATTACGAGAATTTAAAATGATGGAGCTGATTGTGATCTCCAAAACTGTGTTTATTTTTTTCTTTCACAAGATAGAAGGTTTTGTGCAGATTATTTTTATAGGAATTAGTTACACAACAGATACCTTCTGCAGATAGTTATAGCTCAATAGTGAGTGTTTTACATCAAAAGAGCATGAACTGGAGGTGCAAAGACAAGACTTACGCAGTTAAACATTCACAGTGTACCACATGGTATGAGTGTACGTGCTTGTCCTCATCTTCTTAAGGAATGAGTTCTATGTGTTGTAAATACAATGTTTTTATAAAAGATGTCTTGAATTTTTATTATTATTAAGAAAAAAGATTACGATGATAAATGAATGCTGCAGTTTTTATCAGGAAGGAGAATTTTGGTACTAATACAGCAATGGAAAAGGAGATTCTTCTTTTTACAGAGATTTTGCATGTCCGCACACTTTGATTATAAAGCAGGGGTGAGAAGGAACATTAGACTGCCACATTCTGTTTAAGTACTTCAAAGTAATCATCTGTTGTAAGAGGTTATGATAGATTTGTGCTTTTTCCCGGTGCTCTTGAAAATCTCTTTAAAACCATTCTACTCTAGTCTTTTAGATAAAGAAAACAACTTTTTATACATATTTATGTATCTTATCACATAAAGATTCTGCTTATCATGACCTCACTAAAATGTTTTATTTATTAATGTTTAGTAAAGATCTCTACTATTAAATTTAAATGAAAATTTTGAATAACTTACTAGATACAATGAGGTTCAGGTTAACTGTTAATTGGGGCCTGAATCTCAATAAGAAAAGTGACTGATAGAATGGAAGTTTGAGAAACTCTGAGAGACAAGAATTTTTTTCAGTTTTTCCAGAAAGAAAAAGCTGGGGTGGAAGTAGGATTTAGAACTGCAGGTTTCAGATATGAGGGAAAAAAATGCATAAAAGATGATTCAGAAAGATGAAGATAAGAAAAAAGTTAATGCAGGGAGAGAAAGCTCTCAAAAGTGGATTGACAGCAAAGAATCTCAATGAATACTTCGTATGGTTTACCTGAATGATGTATATAAATACCAATGCAGTAGCACAGAGTGGAGGCTCAGTAAATGTTGCGTATTGTTATCACCAAAATGATATTTAACCTCTATGACATACCTATGAAATTTATATTGTTTTCTTCATTTTCAATTATAATATTTATGAACATCATACTCAATCTACCTTACCCCACAGGAGTGCTCTTCCTACTCATCACCCATGAAAAGACCAGACACACTCTAGTAAGAACATAAAGCAAAGTGGAGTATGACTCCTGAATGGATCAGGTGAATTGCAGGGATCTAATGTTGTTCGATTACATATCCTGAAATTGAGAAAAGTTACACATAGGCCCCATTGAGGGACATTGAAATAATTAAAAGGAGGTGCCCTAAAAGTAGAGCTGGGCAAAATCTGTAATACTTTTTTAAAAACAGCATATTGTCAATTATAATAACTCTAGAAGTATGAGCTTGCAGTGATTCCCTGTAAAAATTATATTAAAGATTTTGAAGCACATTGTTGGTGAGTAGTTCGGGGGAACCCAGAAAGGAATGACCAGTTGGAAAAAATAAAGGTCCTTTAATAGCAAATAATTATTATTAGACATAGTCCATGTTAAATGTATTGATGATTTCAATATTTCAAAGCAATTTTATAGACCTGTTATTTCATGTGATCTTTACCAAAATACTCTGGAGGACTGTGGCGGCTATTATTTTGCCATTATTTTTACAGATGAGAAGAGTCTCAGGGTGCTAACTAACTTGCCTAAGATCATAGAGATGATAAAAGACAGAGGCAGGACTTCCACTTGGGGATTTCTCACCAAACCCACATTTTCCTCCTGACCTATCTGATACCAGAGCCCTGGGGATCTTTTTTCGTTGTCCCAACTGAGAGGGGAGAGGAATTCTTTATATCTCTATTCTACAAAGCCAGCCATGATATGCATGTGAACAAGCCCAGGAAATGGGGTTCAGATGATTATACAGTTGACTGAATTTTTAACTTCGGAATAAGATATTATGAATGATAATATTAACAATTATTATTTGACTAGGTGTCAGGCACCATGTTAAGTGCTTTGCATATATTATTTAATTCTCAGGTATTATGATTTTTATTTAATTATTGTGTAACAAGGTTCAGAAAGATTAGTTACCCAGCTCAAATCATGCAGCTAGATAGTGGCAGAGCCAGAAATTGATGTCAGGTCTAACTTCAATGCTTACCCCTCACCACGGCCACTTCAGATAAAAATGCTCTAGAAATGGACCAGAGACATTGACCACTATTTTTCACAAGATATGTATCACTAATTCTCAAATGCAGTTGAGTTTGAGGGTTAGTGTAGGGCTAGAGATTCACGTTACAACCTTGTATTATTCTTAAAGAAAAATAAAATTTTTATTTTAGAATAGTTTAAGATTTACAGAAAAATTACAAAGATGATAGAATATTCCCCACAGTTTTCCTTATTAACATCTTACATTAGTGTGGTATATTTGTCACGCTTGTAGCTGTTATTTTGAAAAAGCTCATTCAATATCATAAAACAATTGTGTGTTTGAAAACTTAAAAGTTTACATAATTCAGACAATAGTAAAGTTTAACAACATCCTCTCTTCTGATGTGGATATATAGGAGGTATAACTTCATGTTAGGACTTTCTTTTTTTTATTTCAGAATATTACAAGGGCACAAATGTTTTGGTTATATGAATTGCTTTTGTACTGCTTGAGTTAAAGTTATAAGTAGGAATTTCTAACTGGAGGGAAGTGTAGACATCTTCCACAAAGAGGTACATCAGAAACTCAGGAATGTAAGTAGTGAAATTTTTATTAATATATGTAATGTAAGGAAATATAGATTAAAAAGTAAAACATACTGATTTCAATGTTCAAATTTTCAGCTTAGCACAAAGCTAAGGCGGTTAGACGGTATAATGAATGATGGAAACAACATGGAAAGGATTGAAAGGGAACTTTAATGAAAATGAAAATTATTGTATTTTGATTTAAAAATCAACTGTGTAAGAATTGGATGAGAAATGTGTGACTCAGCAGAAAAAGATTGATTGCTCTTTGGAATCATCCGGGGAGCTTTAAAAACTACTCATACCTGGCCCCACCGTTAGAGATTCTGATTGCTTTGGTCTGGGATGCAGGTGGAGGGCTGCAAAAGCTCCCCAGGTGATTCTAATGTGTGACCAAGATTCAGAACCTCTAATTGAAAGGTTTTAGTTAATGCAGTGGCTCTGACTCCATTGGGCTAGGATGGAGCAATTAGGTTTTTAAACAACCTCAGGTGATTCTAATGGGCAGCCAGGGCTGCTGATCACCTCTGGGGTATCAGAAAGTTTAAAACAAGTTAGTGGCAATATTATTTCAAAAATCTGTTGCACGTCTGTTCCCAGGAAACCGTAATAGAAGTATGGTATCTAGAGCACAGGAAATGATTGTCCTTCTCTACTTTTCCAACTAAAGTAAGTATACACCCAGTTCTGCCACATTTTAAGAGGCACATTGACTAGTTGAATTCATCCAGCATGGCAACAGACTGAACATTACATCATATCTGACACACAATCAGAAAATGGCATGATAGTTGTCTTTACATATTATTAAAGGGCTGTTTTGTAGAAGAGGGATTAGATTTTTTTTTTTGCCCATGTGTTTTATAAAGGATCGAAATTAAAAGGAGGAAAATTTTCAACATGAAAGATAGTTTTTTACTAAAATGTGCTTTCTGAATGCCATCATTGGAGTTATCCAATCAGAAATTTTGTACTGTCAAGTTGCTAAGAAAGTAGATGTTAAGTTTTCTCATCACAAATAACTGGTAAGTATGGGAGGTAATACATATGCTAATTAGGTTGATTTAGCCATTCTACAACATATGTATATTTCAAGACATCAGGTTCTATACCATCAATATATACAATTTTTATTTGTCAATTTAGAAAGTCAATAAATAAAAGAAATTGTGCAACATCTTAAATAGGATCTCGGGAACATTCCCAAGGAATCTATATGTACCATTTACATTTACCTTCCAACTTTGAACCACCTAGATCGCGGTGTTCATGAAGGCCAAATCCATATGCTCCTTCCCTTTTCCCACCAGTAGCAATGCCCCAGCCCCCCCAGCAGAGTAGAACCTTAATAACGTGTATCAAATATATAAGTGCTGAATTTACATTTCTAATTTTAGCAATGAACCCAAGGCTGTGTCTGCAACACAGAGTGAAGGTAGTAGGCATTGGTATCCATTCAGGTTTATTTTTAACTTTACTTAAAATATACAATTCTTGAGGCAAAGATTAGCGATTTGCCTTAAATGATTATCACAATTTCTTATTTACCTTCTCACCTGTCGTGAAGACAGTTATATAGAAACACACACGTGCCGCACGCCCCACTCCATTTCATCACGCCTGCTAGAGCACACCACCTCCATAGCCATCCCCTCTCCACCTTCTCTTTGTGCCTGCCCTAGTGTTCAGGCCCAGTGACTGTGGCAGGGCCTGGCTGTTCATTTCACTGCATCCATTGCTGCTATCCACTGATCACCATGGCTAATCAGATGGCATGCCAGCCTGCACCAATCATTAAGATGACCCAAATTAACAGCCTGGCCATGTCACAGTACATTCATTCCACAGACACAGACATGGCCTGAGTGTGAGGCAGAAACTCGGATGTGCTTATTTGTTTTTGCATTGTAACATGCATTATTGATTGCCATGAGCTGCTTTAGTGTTTTAAATCTGCAAATGAGAATCATCTGTCAATTATTATAGCCAGAATTGAGATCCGAGGGCAAAAGAGAAAACGTATGTGCCTTTTTCTTTTCACCAGCATTTCCTTTCATTTGTCATTTTCTTTCACAGTTGTGTTACAAAGCATCTTAGCTCAAGACATTCCCCAGCTTTTTGCTTGGAAGGGATACTTAATCAGGATAGTTTTATACCCTGAAAAGAGAAACAAGTCTTCCCCAGCCTTGTGAAGAAGGTAGTGCAGGCACTGAATTGTGAGTTCGTTGCGGGAATTTTGTAACCCGATTTCCTAGCATACACCACTCAGTAAAGCTCAGTTCTTAGTAAGTCTCAGGCAGCCTTATCTTAATCACAGTTAGAATTGTTGGCACCTCGCAGTGCCTGGTGTAAATTTTATCCCCCAAATATTTGCATTCTTGATAGTCATTTTTTGACAATACATTCTAATAATCAGAAGGCCCTATTACCTGCTAAATGTTAGTCTAAATGAACAATCCATTATTCATGATAAGTTTTATAAAACATTTACAGATAGAGATCATCTTTAATTAAAATTAACTTCCACATGAAAGCCAAGTGCACTAATGATTCACAATGACCTTTTATTACCTGCAGTCCCCTGTTTTGGCTGGATGATTGACAGCTTGCTGTTTGGCTACCATGTTGAATTTCAGCTGACAAGACTTTTCATTTTAACTCAATTTGCCCGCCTATCACAAGCTGGTGGCAGGCCAGACCCAAGTCACCCAGCTTTGCCTCAGCAGCTTGCTCTAGTTCTCATTAGTACGCATTTATTCAGTGGAAATTGGAAGACAAATGCTTGAAGGCATGTGAACTAAGTATAGCAAATTAGGTTTAAAGACTGAATATTTATAAGTATATGGAAAGTTTTTTTTTTTTTTTAATTCTAGAGCGAATTGAGAACTGAGTGCTAGCTTTGGTATAAAAGAAATGAAGATAGAAGGGGGAAGATTCTAAGAATAACAATACTATAAGCTTTTTCTTTCCATTTTGGAAATATGTAAAATCTCTCTGACAACACCTTATCAAATAAAAACCTGGCTTCTCTTTCATAGAGTGCCTGCACAATGAAGTTTAGCACCTCGTGTGTGAGAAGGGGGAAAAAATGAGGGTCATGTTCATTTGTTGCTTGGTTATCCCTTGGTATGTTTTAAATTGCCTTGTTTGTTCGGCACTAGCACAGAAACAGATGTTGCTCTACCGTGCAGGATAATTTACTGTACCTCCTGGTGCAGCATGGAAGTCCTCCCAGGGCCCAGCTGGTCTGTCAGTGGCACTGGCTGGTGTCTGCTCAACTATGACAACTACAAGTAGAGGCTGCAATTTTTTTATTGTGCAGTTGTCATTCTTCTCAACGTATAGCTCTGCCTGCATTCGTACTGGGGCTGGTGGAAAAGCTGCTGGCTTTTGTGTCTGTACGTCGTACTGCAGAGCCACGTAAGCTCTGCTCTCCGTTGTTGATAATAACGCAACTCATTACTTCTGTCGTCTAATGATTATCTGCGTGATCGCTCGGAGCGAGAGCCAACCTCATCTTGCACACATAACTGGTACTGGAAGGTAAAACAGATTTGTCACTTACGATCTGACCGCTAAGCCACACTTTGTGCTCCATTATTGTGATTAACTTCTGCATAAGATATGCTTGCCCAATTGTCATTTGTGATACTGCGGTGGGCGCAAGCTGCCACGCTTCCCGAGAGCACATCAGCCAATCCGATGTGACCATTTTATTCGGACTATTAAATGCCTGCCCTGTCCCAGCAGCCACCCCACAATTATTTTGCTTTTGTATTTCTTCTTCCCACACCCCTACTGGACTTGTTGGGCGAACAGCACTGCTACATATGTCAGCTACCATTTCACACCTCAAGCTAAGATGATGCCACGCTATTGTTGATCCAACAGAGCCAGCAGCAGTACATGGGAAGCCGACCCTTGCTTTTCACCATAGAAATGTTGGTCTTTGGTGTCTGGCCAGCTGAAATCCGTCGTGTCAGGTGCCTTGTGGCTATCTGCAGTAGAGTCCACGTTCCAAAACCAAAGTTCTTTTCTGGCCTCATCACCAACAAACCGATTTGACTCTGCCTGATTATAATAACGAAGGCAGTCCAAGAGAATATGCACAGCCTCACTGTACGTCACATTGAATCACCACATTGGCCACACAGAGCTGACCACAGCCTCATTTCTTTAGACAAATGCATGCTTAAGGAAAAACCTCCTGGGAGAAGGCACCCAAAGCTAGTTGGTATCCCTGTGCAAGCTGTGCATAGATTTAAATTTCACTGAAATAACACTTATTTTTATTTTTTGGCTGATGCAAGCCGTCACTGATGGGCCTGCTTTTAATAAACTAATAATTGGGTACTCTGTGTTTCAAAGCTTTACTGAACACTGAGAAACTGGGCTCTGTGTGTGTGTGTGTGTGTGTGTGTGTGTGTGTGTGTGATTTCTAAGTTGCAAGTCATAAACACGAGCATTTTTTGTCATGTGAAGGGGGAAAAACTTCATTTGGTGCTCTTTTTCACATTGCTGATTAGAAAGAATCAAGCTTTATATTCCAGGACCCACTCACGCTGGTGGAAACATAGTCAGTTTTGATTATGAAGAGAGAGATGCAGACCTAGACAGGAGCTGCACACTGATATGCATGCTATCAGAATGATTTATGCAAATTATGCATATTATTCCCAAAGGAATTCCTCCTCAAACTGCCAGGATAAATTGCCGGAAATTAGCCATAAAATCTGTCGTGCTAGGAGCAAAAGGTGAAGGCCATTGGGAAAGCAAGGACATTCAGCTTCTGGAATCTTCCAGGATATGATGGTGGCTGTTATTCTCCCTGGATGCTGAGGAAAATATGGTTTTCCTCTGAATCCTACAAAAGTATTTTCCTTTTGAAATTTTTCCAGCAAATGCTGACTCACATTTTATTTACAGCTAGCGTAAAAGAAATTAAGTGTTAAGCTGTCTCAGGAAGCGCTACTACAATTACTTCACTATTAACTGCCTAAGTGGTTATTAAATGACTAAGCTGGCTTTAAAGACATCGGAGTTCTAAAGGTTCGTAAAATAACCCACCAGCAGTGAACTTTAACTGGGACACGGTTTTAGTGTCAAATATGTATACCCATAACACAGCATTTCTCTCTTGCAGACCGTTCTTTCCTACAAAATCTTAATAGCTTTCTGCCGAAATACAGCACTGCTGCCTCCTGCCTGTCAGATGCCCCTGAGCTGCGCTGGGGCCAGACCACTGCCCCTCCTCACATTGCATCCACAGCCAGCCCTTGGCTCCCTCTTGGGGCTCTGTGGATGTGATGAAGAAACGGTTTCCTTTGCAATTAAGGCCATTTGTAATGAGCTTTAATGGCAAATTGAGAGCACTTTTCAGGAGCAGCCATATTTTAATAAGCTATTGTTTGTTTGTTTCCTTCAGAAAGCGCCATTCTCGAGGCTTTGAGACTGTGCTCATTTTCGACCACCATTCGTTTCGTGCAGGAGGATTTGACTCTCGATTCAGAGATCAAGGACAGCTGTGTACGAAAGGGAGACTTGGTAGCCATCTTTCCTCCAGTCTTGCATGTCGACCCTGAAGTCTTTGAAGCTCCAGAGGTAAATGACCATCAAGCCCATCGGTGCTGCCTCTTAGATACTGCGAGCCCATTCCTCTTCCTCTTGCCACTTTGTTCCAGAAGGAATTTGGGACAGCTAGATGACTTCTGTTTTTCATTCTAGTGGGAATGTTTTCCTCTTTACTGAAGTGTTTCCTAAAGATCTATATTTGAAAGTTTTCATGATCTATAAATGGAAATACAGTGATGAGACTAAATGCTAGTTGCTTCAAATGAAATGGACATTGAGCCTTGGCCACCATTACCTTTCAACCGAAATTAAGTTTTGCTTGCAGAGAATTACTGAAAACCGTGGAGGGCTAGCTATTGGCAGGTGACTTAGAGAATAAATAAAGACAACTATTTTGCTAAGTGTTTCCAAAGTGGGGTTGACTATTCCAAAGTCAAATACCATCACTGTTGTAGTTAAGCCCACATACTTTTTCAGCTCTTAGAAAAGGTATGTGCCCCTTCTTGATCAATTAGTATGGCATTATGAACTTGAGATTGTAAAGCTGCCGCTCACGGGTGAACCTCTGAGGGTAATTGTGTCATCTCCTTGTATTTTTTTCTAAAGCTGGAGTTAATGAGTATCAAAGACTGGAAATTAATCCACCCTGGTTCATCCCTTAATACCACTTCAGAGATTCACCACCTGCATGCCAATTGAATGCAGTCATATTCTGCCTGCGCTTCTCATGAAGCAATGTTGCTGCAGCAGTTTTTGTATATAAAATGGTTTTTTTCAAAGGCAAATTTCTGTGCTCTTTTTAAGCAGTTCGTAGCTGGACCACTTTTAAACCCAGTTTCTAAGTTACACATTGTGCTGCTAGGCTGGAATACTATATTGTTGAATTTTGGAAATTAATAAGAAGAGAGCAGACTTCAAACACAGTAAGAAAATTGGCATTAATTTCATCAGCAAAGGCAAATGACTTATGTGAGGGGGAAAATGTACATGTGGTTTCTATGGGCCTCAGAAGAAGAGGCATTATATGAATGATGATAACAAATGGGTTGTAGAGTATTAGCAAGTGAAAGAACATTCCACAGTTAACAAGGTTAATCTCCACATTTGTAAATATCAACAAAAAAATTTCCACACATAAGTAGATGTTCAATAAATAGGGCAAAGGAATAGCTAATATCTGAAAAATACTTCTAAATTTTAAAATAGCTTTATTTCTGTCTATGAATTTTCATTTATTTAAATTCTATTTACTATTTTCATTATATGACTATTCCACTAGTCCTAAAATTTACCATTCATGGCATGATAGTAAAATCAACATTAAAGTTATCAACAAATACTCCGTAAATATTTACCAGGTCACCACTGTCTTTTATGGAACTGTTCTTAGGGAGCCTCCTGTTTCCCAACTGCCGCCCCCATGATAAAAAAAAAAAGGCCTTGATTTAGACTTGTAGGAACTTAAAATCAAAGTTACAAATTGAAAGTATGCTCATTTATATTTTTTCCTGTGGAAACTAAACAGCAATGCCCAAACTTTACATAATAAATCGACCAATCTTAATAGTAATCAGAAGGGTTTGCCTCATGCTAAATCAGTGGCAGAACAGAATTGCAATGTTGTGAATACTGATTTAGCATCATTAGGGTAGCTCTAACTTGAGTTGATGAACGCTATTATTTACTACATTAACATTAGCCAATTATGTCTGACTAATATTAAAATTAACTGGGTAATTTATTGCCACAGCATTGTTTTCTTGGAAGTAGTCATGGAATGCTCATAATTCCTGGCACAAAAAAAATGACATAGTTCAGAACCACTTTTGTAGGATTTGGGAAGGTCTTATCACTCTTTCTGTAAACATTTACTGAGCACCTACCACCGTTAGGCAAATAGATTTATTCCTTTGGTTCTTAACAACTTAGGATGGCAGTAAGTAGATGCTATAGATGCTCATCGATGTCCATCCCAAACCACCATGCACTGACAGTAAAGAATAAAGTGTCAAAAATTTCTCTTATCAGTCATTTGTCACTGAGAGCAGGGCCCAAGAGCTCATAAGAGACTTATATTTGTCACTCCCTGCCTTTTGTATCCTACAGACCTTGCAGGGGAAGACCAGATCTTAGATGTAGAAAACAGACAATAGCTGTTAGGCCAAAAAATAAGAGGAAGACTGACTGCAGATACAGCGATAGTTGTCCTTTCAAGACATAGACACAAGAGCCTTAGCAGAACATACATAGCTCCCAACTCAACGAGGCATGGTTTCAGAATTTCTGAGCTCTAAGAGATTCTAGAATATTGCCTTCCAAAGATAGGCCATGGTCTTCCTTCACAATGGAGAGCTTTTGCACATACATCTCCCTATGCCTGGAATGTCCCTCCTTACCTATGCACCGAGCATGCTCCAAAGTACTCCACAAGAATTCCCTTAATCACTTGTTCTTTGATGATGTTCCTGATTCCCACCTCATCCCTCAGAGAATTTGCCATTGTTCACTCTGTGGCCTGGTGTACCTTTGTTAAGCTGCATACCACACAGTATTTTGCAATTATTTGTTTGCCTGTCTGTACTTGTGTATGTTGTAAGCTCCCGAAGGGGAAAGACCATGTCTTCTCCATCGCTGTATTCTCAGTGCCCAGCACACAAGAGTGTGTCCATATAAGTGAAATAAATAAGGGGACGCTTGGATGGATGAATGTACTGAAAGTGAAAATATGTTTCAGTTAAAGTTTTAAATCAGGACAGATATTGCACATTCAAATATAGACGAGGCCTAGACAGATCAAACATGCAAGTGGCTGGCTTGTGTATAATATAGCAGTACTATTGGGAGTGGTAAGAACTATGGCAAAAAGTAGACACCAGGATGCATCTAAATAAGATCACTAGATACTTCTGAACTAGACCTCACGTCTGGCAAGCATTTAGACCTGGTTTGGACAAGTTATTTTGATTTTTTTCTTAAAAAGAACCTGAAAAAACAGACTTTTGGGTGATGCTTTGAATCTTTAAATATTTGGAAAAACAAATTTTAAAACACAGTGTGGGATAAAGAAAAGGTGTTTTGAGACCTAATCGGGCCTATAAGTGCCATCAACATGTAACCTCTGTGCTAAGAATTTATTCTTTTCCTGAATGCTGATTGCTCAGCTCATTATAATGTTAGCTACTCAGGTGGCCCTTTCCTATGGGGGAGAACAAATTATCAAGTGAAATTTAAAACAATGAGAGAGAGCAGAGGAAACACTTGATTCTCCTTCCTCTCTCTCTATCGGCATAAATGCTGTCCAACAAAGTCTAATCTATTAATTAGCTAGGAGTGAACACCTTCTAAAATTTTCCTGAGGGCTTCCTCAAACTCACACCTATCATCAGCCTGGATTCATGTGGCTAACTCTCAAATAATCAGTAGTAAATAGTGACAATTTCATTTCTGTAAAAATGCAGTATCCAGAACTGCAGCTACAGAGGAGACGGATCTGTTGGTTGGTTTTCCTAGGTCCAGAGATGATAAGAGATAAAGAGAGACCTGATGACACTGTTGGGCTTAGAGGGAAGAAACATCAAACATTTAGATGGCAACACGTTATTACAACCATGCAGCTTCCTAAAATAAATAAACACGGTGAAATAACAATGCAATTCCAAAACCTTGGACTATCCCCCAAAAGCTCTGAAGTTGAAAGGTCCTGTTTAACCTCATGCAATTCCACATTAGGTTATTTATTATTTATCATAATTAGATGATAGATATACTTGAAAGCCCTTGAAAAAATCCTAATTTACTATACCAATTGTGGTATCAATATTATTTTGATTTTTGCTACTGTTCTTAGAATATACTAGTCACGATAGACGAGGAAATACTCTCAATAATTTTTCGTCTGTATCTCAAACTGAAATAGAGATTGTGCCACTAGGAAACTTCAAGGGAACAAACATGTGAGCATTTATATCCAAAATGCACTTTGATAGGAATAATGGGTGACACAGAAATAAAAAAGGCCCCTGCCCCTAAGAGCTTGCAGTATAGGGACTCAGCCTTATCTCATGGCTACTTTCTCATGGGCGGATGCTTCATATTGAGTGTGTTCCTGCCCTATCAGTGAATTGGCACTTCATACCTACCATATTGGAAGTAGCAGTGTGTTGGTAAATCAGAGCTCCTTCCGGAGAACCTTGATTTGTAGTGTTTGCCAATTTTCAGTGGTGTAAGTACTCCCACCTTGGCCATTTTCATGTTAGCAACATGAAGACCCTAAACACAGAGTTGGGAAGAGATCTACCCACTCTCACTTACTGGTACAAGTGGCTGCAGCACCACACTGATTTGAACCGAAGTCATGGAGATAAAAGGGGACTTCCGTACTGTGTCACCTTGCCCCCAGGACAGCTGTAAGCCAGTGGCAACAGTGCAGCCCATTAGCCATCCATTCAAAACATCGACAGTGTTTGTTTATTACTAGGAAGTCATATCTTTTGTCTCATTTAGATTCTCATGCCCCAAATTATGAATTGAGTGGATGTAAGATATGATCCTATGGTGTGTCACCTACCTCAGCAAGACCATGTTTCATGCCTTTGTAACTTCAATGCTTCACATACAGGAAGTGCTAAAAAAAAATCTGTTGAACTGAACTAAACATAGTATTTGGAGAACACAAATTAGAGTGTTATGCAATCTTCCTTTGTCATGTATACTAAAAATTCTTCTCTATCCAGAAAATTGCATCCTCTATCCAATCTTGATTTATAGTGCTTCAATATTATACCATTTTCCACTGTTTGTAAACCCAAAGTATTCATCTACTCAACATTCCCTACATGTTTACTTACTCATTCAATATCTATGTTTTCTTCAAAAGCTTGACGATTGCTTTTAAAATATACTTTATTCCCATGTATTTATTAATTCAGCAAACATATATGGAACCTCTACTAAGAAACAGCATTGTGTTGGAGGCTTTGAAAATACAGATGTAAGTAAGACAGTGTGACAGCTCCAATCCCTTGGAACTTCTTGGCTCTGCCATCTCCTGTGGGTTAGCTCTGTCTTCAGCCTGGTGGCTGGATGGCTGCAGCATTTCCAGATGTCATGGTCACACATGACTAGGTCCAGAAGATGAAGGGTAATGAACCATTTCATTTTGTTTACTTGCTTCAAAAGAAGGAAACTTCTCCTAGATGCCCCCACAAACTTTTTCCCAATAGCACTGACCAGATTGGTTCACACATCCTATCCCAAACCAGAGGTTAGAGCAATGTGATATCCAGGATTGGTGCCGGACAGATCTTATGCAGAAGAATGGCACTGGGGAATCAATTGCAACAAACATTAGGGGAACAGTGGGGAGTTTCAGTGTCTCACACCTTCTCTTGTGATTTCTCTGTTCTCATCCATTTCATTGTCCCCTTTCGATTGTGAAGCACCGAGCTTATTATCATCACTCCAAAGAATTTAAGTCACCATGGTGAATCCTAAAGTCTACATTGTTCCAAATGAATGGATACATCTTGAGCTTCCTGACCTTTTTTTGTATGATACTGTGACCCCAAAATCTCAGTAGTGGGATTATTATACGCCTTCTCTTTTTGGCTAAAACCCTATATCCCCAGCGGTTGCCACAGGCCCTTCCTAACGTGGGTTTCTGCTTTCAGGTTCTCCATGCCTGGCAATAGAACAAACTGAAAATAAATTTTAACTTGAAAATATATTTATGCCCATATGCTGTTTGAGCTTGATGGTGGTCACAGAGCTAGAGACAGTGGGCATTTCCCTTTTAGTCTCATAAAATAAATAACTAAATGGGAATTTCTAAGACATTTATTATGAAGAGGTTGGAATGGAAGGCGATGGAAGGCCACAGTAAGGCCACACTAGAGGAGTGGCCTTACTGATTGAGTGGAAGCTTGAGGGAATTGGATGTAAAGGTCACTGTGGGGAGCATTGAAGGTCACTGTGGGGAGTAGTCCTGCATCACGTGTTTACTCTCAGAGGGCAGCACATTCATTTTCACAAAGAAGAATCTAAAAGCCATGGTGATTTCAGGCTTACTTATGATATCAAGACACTAAAAAGTCATAACCCGAACTGGAAGCAGCAGAGCTAAGCTCAGGAAATGAGGCCTGAGCCCCAGGAATGGAAGAAGGTCACCAGGAGAGAGTTCCCTATACTAACTCTATCTCTAGTAACAGTGCATGTCTACAAAGGGTTTTTAGTTCAATACTGATTAGATCCTATTTGGATATATCCTAGAACTGCGGTAAAATCACTTATGTTCTAAAGGACTCAGAGTGTTCGTTGTCAAGGATTAAAAAGTTATAAAAATGCAGACTGATTTTGTCATTATCATTGCATTGACTTGCAAGTTGGAATAGAAACTACTCAAAGTTTTTCTAAGCTCAAATACTTATCAAAACAAGTATGCTAGGTGAAGAAGGATACACCCAATGCTTTTAAAGGAAATGATTCACTGATGCTAGCAGCACTTACATGGAGTAAGAAAACTAGAACACTCGTGATGGATTCCGAATCTATCCACATATTGTAGGGTTTTCACCCTAACCTGAAATGCTTTGGATCTGACCTACTTCCTTACATCAGACTTCATGTAGTTCATGTCAAAATTATGTGCTGAGCAAGTCTAATTTCATGAGTGCTAACTACAGGAAATATTTGGTTGTTTACATGCAAGCCACAAGCATTAATTTAATCAATGGTTTAATTCATCATGGGCTAAGATAAGGTCACTCGGTCCCCTAAAAGAAAACCAAGTGAAAGGTGAACCGTAACCCATTGTCAGCAACATGAAATTAAGATGGTGATGGGGGTAGAGCAGTCCCATAATTTTCTGTAACAAGTAGTATAACTTATTTGTGAAAACATCAGAAACACCTGCCACCCTAGAGAAAACTGAAAGTTCATTCTAATAGAACTTTCATAAGAGAAATTCACTACGACATCAAAAAACAAGCAAGATTGATTTTTGTGCCTTAGTTCCACAAAATCTCTAGTGCTTTATCTGAATCTTATTATTTTATGTCTATTTAATCCAAACATAAGCACTGAGTCCTAAACTCATAGTTCTCATTCATCAGTAGCTTTTGGGAAGGAATAAGAGAAAAGCAAATTAGTGATCGACAGGTAATTCCTGTGGCGAGCAGGATTCATTAGTCCATGGTGACCATGGCAGTCCCATGGGAGCCCTTGCCTTCCACCCAACATTGGTATATCGAGTGTCCATATGTCAGGCCCACC
Organism: Indri indri; assembly: GCA_004363605.1. Classification (NCBI taxonomy): domain Eukaryota; kingdom Metazoa; phylum Chordata; class Mammalia; order Primates; family Indriidae; genus Indri; species Indri indri. The sequence continues at coordinate 50,100 of RJWJ010000350.1, read as the reverse complement.
TTAGGGAGCAAAAATAGAGATACTGCCTCTATACTTAGGAAGCTCATCATAGCAGAGAAATATGAGTAAGAAAAAAAAGTCATACAAGTGTTCAAATTCCACTTTGATACGGGAAAAGTAACTTCCTGAGTTTTTTGAAAGTTCATACATGATTTGCACTTAGTCAAGTTTTGCTTTCTGGTGTTTGCCTGATTAAAAGGAGCCTTTTAAGACAGGAAGTGAGAGCTAGCAACTTTGTGGACGTGAACTCAAACTGTTTCATGTAAAATTTTAATTCGACTCTCTATTCTTCCATTCTCTGCAGGAGTTTAGATATGATCGTTTTATAGAAGACGGTAAGAAGAAAACCACCTTTTATAAAAGAGGGAAAAAGCTGAAGTGTTACCTAATGCCATTTGGATATGGAGCCAGCAAATGTCCAGGCCGATTTTTGGCAGTTATTGAAATAAAACAGTTGTTGATTGTACTTTTAACTTACTTTGATTTAGAAATAGTTGATGATAAGCCTATAGAACTAAACTACAAGCGCATGATGTTTGGTATTCAGCATCCAGATTCTGATGTTTTATTTAGGTACAAGGTAAAATCTTAGAAAAGCTAAAAGAAAAGAAAAGAAATCTATCAAAATTAACAAAAAGGTCCTAAGATCATCTATTTGTTTTTAATTTCTGCACATGTAATTGCTTTATTGGTTTAAAATGTGCCAATTTCTGTTTGATCTGAGATCAGTCCAGTTTGTACTTGGTCACAAAGCCTATCATAAAATAAAACAGGATGGTGGCATGAAAACAGACGTCAAAATAAAATTAATGATAAGCTCAAAACAGTTATTTTTTGTTTCTGTTTATTGTGATTTTCACCTGTTATAATAAACATACCTTCTCAGCAATGGATTTGGCACTGTGGGATTTTTCAAGTCACTAAAATTCTTCTCTAATATGTAAAAATACACTTTGTGTAGTACTGGAAAATTGTGCTGAAAATGGACACAGTCTAATGAATTCCAGATTCTCAGAGAAGAAGGAAATTAAATTTCCGTGAGCTACACTAGATGAAAATGTTCCTTTCAAGTATAATATCAATAATATCTGTGTTCCCAGGGTATGTTTGCATTAAATGAGTTTTGCAGTAGATTAAATGCTTCAATTTTACTTCAATATTTAATCATCCATAAATGCTCTTTATTACTTTGTATACTATGGCTCAATGGAAGAAAATTTCTTGTTATATAAGACCTCTCATGTTCCAGTTAGATACTGATAAGATTTAATGTATAAGAAAACACAAAACTTGTTATATATTCAGCAACTGCCCTAGAGAGTAGTATTAGGTTTATTTTAATAGCAAATGTTGAAATCATTACAGCATTGGTTATAGCATTTGACTGTAGTGTTAACTATAAGGGTTATGCCAATATTGTAATTAACCTTTCCTAAGTGCTTCCATTTATATAAACTGAGAAACTAGGTAGCAGTATTTGCTTGATGAGATGACATCTCATCTTTTGGGCACGGAGTTTGTGTGTATTATTTTGAATTACAATATTATGTAATGCAATATGACTTCATATGACATGCACCTTTGCGTCAATGATTCAAAGATGTCTAAGAGTACCAAGTGATTGGCATCTGACGTAAATGATGATACAATATATAAACAGGCAAGGCAGGTAATAAAGCCCAGATAATTCCTGCTGCATTAACTGGAACTTCTAATATTTCAGAAATTTGCTATTGTGTTTAAAAAATAAATCGATTTTTAAAACATAATAAAATACTTAATAAGTAAATAAAATATTCTAGCATTATTTTCTCCTTCCTGAAGTCCATGCTCTGAATGTTCGTTTAGTGAAGGGCTGCCAGTGTAAATTCTGCTTTTGCTTGATTGAGCATGTCTTTATTCTTACCCTCAATCTTGAAAGATGGTTTTGCTTTATGCACAAGTCTAAGTTGACAGTTATTTATTTCCTCACAGCACTTTGATGATACAACGTGTTTTTAAGACATCCAACCTTGTTATAGAGAGGTTAACCGTCAGTCAATTGAATTACTCACCAGGTCCTCTGTCTCTTCTCTCTGACTGCTTTAACATGTTCTCTTCGTCTTTGATGTTCTTAATTTCTTTCTATTTATCGTGCTTGCATGTAGTGCTGCTTCTCGAGTCTTGAGAATGGTTGTCTCTTATCAAGTATGGGATATTCTCAGGAATTCTCTTTTTGAATATTACCTCTCTCAGACTGCGCATTAGATCTTCTCACTCTACACACCATGTTTGTATTTGATCCTTTCTCACCACGTTTCCTATTTCTAACTTACATTCCATGTAATTTCTTTAGATATCTCTTCCACTTTCTTCTCAGTACAATATATCTAATCTGCTCATTGGCTCATCCATCAAGTTTGTTTTTACCCTCTTTTTATTTTAATTTCAGGTTCATAGGGTTAGGTAATCATTCCTTATACCCCTTAGTTCACGATATGCTGTTATACTTGGTTCAAGCAAGACTCCTCTAGCATTATTTACTTATTTTATTTTGTCCCTAACCCCCACCATCATACCCCTGCCCATCAAAGGCAAATATTCTAACGTGTTTGGTTTGTATATTTTTATGTGTTTTTTTCCAACAATTGCAGAATATGCTTTATTTTTTAAGTATGCAGGGAAAATGTACAAGTAAAAATGACCAGATCATGGGCAATAAAGCCAATTTCAGCAAATTTCAATCATTGAATTGCATATAGCACTATTCAAATCTAAACCATAATGCATTTAAGCTAGAAGTCAAACAAAAAGATCACTAGACTATTCTCATATGTTTGGAAATTTAAAATTATACCTATATATCTGTATCTCCATATCATGAGTCAAGTAAGAAATTATAATGCAAAAATATTTTGAACTGCACAGTAACAAAAACACTACTTTTCAAACTTGTGGGATCCAGAAATCAAAGTGAATGCAAATCAAAAAAGTGCAGGCATCCCTGAGAACTCAGGAACAATGGGAAGGATGGCTGGGGTTTCTCCATGTGTTGCCTGAGGGCTTGAGTCCCTTTATTTAGTCCCTTTATAAAGGAAACAGGGACCTTAGAAGGTTGTAGAACTTTGACACTCAGATTACACAAGAACAAATAAGTTACTGTACAAAAAGTTTGTCAAAGTGGTTATTTTGATGAAGTGTTTTCTTAGGAAGATGGACAGACAGGCACAAAAAAATTACTTCATTTCTAAATTATTGGAACTTTATGAACATTAATTTGTAATACACATTTTTAAAACTTTTGTAAGAAATAAAACAAAAATTCATTAAAATGCTCATTGCTGGGTCCGTATCGCCAATCTCTGCTGGGCTGTCGGTGCAGGTGAGGGTTCCTGCCGACATTCCTCTCCTGTCCATGGGACCAAGTTCCAATACCCCTGATTCTACAGCCCCTGCTCCAGCCAGCTGAGCCCTTGGGGGGCGGGGGGCGGTTCCCTGCCACGGTCCTGTCACGTCTACAGCCCGCTGGGTCAGTGGACATCCTACAGCAACTAACTCATCATCTTCTCTTCTTGAGGCTCTTACTCTCAAAGTCTTGGTTTCTGTTCCCACCACTGCAATACTCCAGGGCAGCCAGGTTCAAGTCCTCATAGTCATCTTTGACTCAACTTCACCTTTGTCTCTCCTATTTAACAAGGCACCAACTAAATTAAATGCAATGAATATTTTAATGTGTATGTTTTTATGTAATATATGTTAGTATCTTGAGTACCTATGTTTTTAACTTGCATAAATGTATTTTCTATAAATCATATCCTCAATTTTCTGATTAAGCTACAAAATATATTTTAAAATATATTCATGTTGCTTTATATACTATATTTAATCTGTTTCATCTAACTACTGCATAGTATTCCATAATATGCACCTACCAGGTTTTAATGATCTATTCACCCAGTGATGGATACTGTAAGTGGGACAGTTAATGTGGAAGAGAGGCCAAGCCTCTCACCTTGACTGCCACACTAGAAAAAAATTTTTTTTCCTTGGGAGAACAGTGTTTTATTATGAAAATAGAATAAAAACTTTGAAAACAAAATGATACTTTCTAAAAATTTGTTATGTTTTATTGTTTCTGTGCGTGAGTTATATACAATTTAATTGTCGGTATTAATCGTAACAATAAGAACATCAACAAGAAAGATTTTCATGAACCAACTGCAATTACATATGCTTCACAACGCCCCGGGCTCAAAACCAGCATGAGTTAAATACAACTCACATGGCAGTTAATGTGTTAAAAACTCTTCCCTCACCTATCCTCACACTATTGTTCCCAGCTACCCTCAGCCCTGGGCTAGTACATACCCTGTCCCCAACCCCTCCCCTCCCCCTAACACACATAGTCCATGACAACCTTTACTCTCTCTAAGATGTTCTAAATTTGTTGTATTCCATCCTCAGATTCATGCAACCCTCTCCATTCTGTGTGGTCTCCAAGATTGACTTTGAGTCAGGACACAAGCCTCCAACTTGTCATCCTTCATTTTCCATTCCACTGAGTTTGATAAATTCAAATGATTACATTTTTCAGTTTGAAAATTCTCTTTTGTTCTTCATCTCTGCTGGTCATTTTTGATAATATCTTGTTTCTTCATCATACACTCAATATCTTTTTTCATTTCTTTAATCATATTAAGCAAACATTTTACATTCTGTATCATATATTTCTAAATCATCAGTGTTTTGTAGATATGATTCTATATTTAGAGTGTTTATTTTTCCTTTCACTCTTACCTGGGATGGCTTTTTTACTGAGCCCCATGTTCCTTGGTCCTTTATCTCTGAAAATCTTTTAAGACTTGGATTTGAAGTTGACGCTGTCAGAGAGAATTTGTGTTTGCTTTTGTCCTACTGCTGATGTCACCTCCTAACTCAGATCACTTTAAAATTTCAGCTTGGTTATCTGGGATGGGGAGGTCAGGCCACATAGGTATTATGGTTTCTAGACCTAAATCAGGTAGAATGCAACTCTGTTATTAAGAATAGACAGGAGATACTTTTGGGGGTTCCTTTATTTGTTTGTTTTTACAGAGCCAAGGCTGAGACAGGCAAACATACCCACGGTCTCGCTCTGTGGAGCAGTTTCTTTCCAGTTCACCTACAAAGTATGTTGGCTCTGCCAGTTCTTGGCTTTATGCAGAGGTCTTGGATTTCACACACTCACACACACACACACACACACACACACACACACGCATGCCCAGCTTGGGCCTTGGGCTTTATCTCTTGCCTGCCATAAAGCATAGTCTGTCCATTTTTATACTAGGACATCATCCGCCATATTGCCTAAAATGGAAACCTCCATATTCCTTAAATGCAACTTAGTAGTACACTTTTGTGATGTTATAGCAGAGAGAACACAGGAAATTATTCCATTCTAATTTCTGCTTAATTTATAATTAGAAGTGTGTACAGAAATTTAGAATAGAAAGTAAGAATAAGTAAAATGGTTAAGAAAAGATTAAGAAAAGGAATGTATAGTAAAACCAAAGCAAAACATGAGATTCTTGTGACAGACTTCAATCCAGTAATTAAATAGTGTTTATGAACAGAAAAAAAATGTCATGGAGAAATCAGTTAAAAGACATGGATTCCGGCCCTAACGTAACTGGTTTATCATCAAGAAGTCACTTTCCTCTCAGTGCTTCAGTGTCCTTATTTGCAAAATAAAAGCAAGGCCTTTTGACATCAGGGTTCTTTATAAGGAATAAACACAGAAACATTTGTGAATTTATTTTGAAAAGCATTGATATGAAGCAGTATACCAATGTAAGGTTTAACAGAGATACTTAAACAATGTTGTGTCTTTTAAAAATCGCTCTTATGTATTTGTTAAAGGGAATAGTTTTTTATAGTCATTAGTTAAGTGATTATTCATTTATTCAACCAAACATTTATCAACCATTTCCTCTATTATAAATATGATGCTAAGCATTGGATTACCTTTCCCTTCAAAAACACACAATTTGTTAGGGAAAACAACACATACACAACTAATTTATTATAGTGTAGTTAGAAACTTACCTCTTTAAAATTATTTTAAAGTTCAGATTTATCACTAGTTCGAACTAGCCCTCCATCAGTCATCCCAAAGTAGTGTTCAGTAATGAGAAGTCACTGTGTGTAATTTAATTACATTAAAACCATATACAACAGGTATTGTGATAATATGATAAAATAACCAAAACAAAATACAGTCATTGAGGCTCCAGAATTTTTTTAAAAACTCTAGTATATGTTGTAAAAATCCATCTTTTCATTTTTACAGCTTCACCTAAGTTTCAAATTAATGCAAATAGATAACTAATACGCAAGATATCATTTTATATCTACCAATAGTACTGAAACATTTGGTTAGCAGAAACTAAAGCCCTGAAGGAGTTAAGAAAAAGCTATTTATCATAGATCAGGCATAACGGTAAACAACCTAGAAGAAAACTGTTATCTACCTTGGTTTGGCTTTCCTGTTACATTTCCATATATTCTTCTCCATTTTATCATTTTAACATTTTCTGTAAGCATCTTCTAACTTAACAGTGGAATCTTAAAACTGTTCAAAGACCAAAGCACGAGATTTATGTAAGTTTTGATATCAGTATAAAGAATGGCAATAATTATATAAACAAGAATTACATGCCCTCAGAATGTGCATTTTTTTAACCTTTTAAATTTGACAATATTGCAAACTATTATTTACTTGCACTGCATAATTAGGTATTCATATTCACATACTCAATTAAGAAAAAGTTAGCAAGCCCAGATTACATTCTCTGTAGCATTATTTTAAATTATAATGAGTGATCACATAAAACTTTATTATTTATCTAAAGCAATTATTACTCTACTTCATGTTTATCTAGATCAGTGACCACTAATGTTTGAACTTTTTAGCTTAAATGTTCATTTCATTTATACTACTTTCTAGAATAAGATAAATTTAATTCATGAAATACTCAGCTGCAAAATTTTAAATAGGTGATCATTTGTCAATGCTCATGTCTTAAAATACCTTTTAGAGAGAGGAATGTTGTATATTATTTATAAAGGTTATCTTAAATCATTTATTTAGTATTATCTTTTGATTTTAAAATAGCATAGATGTGGAATTATGAGGATGCAAATTGTCCTAAAAGATGTTAGATGAGAAAAACATGTACTTTGCAAATCTAATACTTAATTTTCTTTTATTTTCAGCAAAAATTCCATAAATCAACTCTTAAAGCCCAAATGAACGATTGTGTGTCTTTATTTCCCTACCAGGAACTTCTGTTGGGTAACAGAAGATTTGATTACAAATAAAAAATTTTCCAAAATTATTTGGAAAATAATTTTTGCCTTCTAAATATCCCCTTACCTCCACCTCCTCCCCATATTCTTATTTTCTGATGCTCTCCTAAAAGTATATTGATTGTTATATTTAGAGTATTTTTCAATATATTTTAACCTAGTTATTTATGTGTGAAATAATAGCAGATCCAGGAAGTATCGCTAAGTTTTTAGTGTTCATTTTAAGCAGGCTGACCTTGCTAGGTTACAATTCTTAAAAATCACTATGATTCTGTAGAGAAATGTATAAGAACAACGAGAAATGGGAGAGTGATCTCATTAGATGTGGTCTTTGTCTTCTGCAGAGCTCTCCACTTTTCATGAATAAAGCTGAGTGATATTTGGAGAGTATTCTATTTATTCATAAAACTAAAATGCAAACTATAAATAAAGCATATAATATAGAATGCTCTTGAAAATGAATAGTGACTCTTTCAGTAACTGTACATACAGTATTTCACTTGGACACTTGGCTTTTCTGAGAAACATTCGCGTGAGTCACTGATGTTTTACAGGAATTCACCTTAGACTTCGTTAGAAGTCTATTAGAAGGTTGACTCCACTAACAGGAACTAACCTGTCTTAAGAGATGCTTCTCCTCATTTGAACTAGTCAGTATTGTTTATTTACCAACTAGGGTAAATTATGTCATTAAATGGGCAATCTGTGAAATAATTATGTTGGCTTTCAATTTTACTCTATAAAACACTTATAAAAATTTGCAGAACTTTCTGGAATTGACCATGATCGTATATGAGTTGTAATGTGTATTTTCTTTTCGGGATAGAGCTGTATAAAAAAATACTCAGTGGTTATGCTGGATTTTTAAAAGAGTATGTGATATTGTTTACTGCTAATTATCTGAAGTATAGTTTATGTTCTCAATTCCTAAATGTATTGGCTTTTATAAGGGGAGACATGACATCTTGCAGATCACACAGAAAGTAAATGTTTAGAGATAGAGTCATGAAGCACTTTATTTCCCTTATGGCAATTTGGGCTTCTAGGAGAAACTAGAGGAATGGAAATAACAGGTAAAGGTATTACTATCTAATGATTCATCATTGAGCCACATTTAATCATTTACAAATATGAAGCATGTATTAGTTGGGGGTTCATTTGTGTGCAAGAGAACATTTACTCCACATAACTTTTATTTGTAAGAACTAGCCTTTGTAGTTAACATAAAATGTACATCATTATTACCTGATAGATAGCCCAAACTTTTTAATAAATGCATTTGTCTTTTATTTTTAAATGAATGTTTAAATGAAATTACTTTGATTCCATAAGTCTAAGACCTAATGAGTATATTTTAAATTTTAGAAATGCCTTTATTTTACACTTTAAACAGAATATTGTTAAAAGTACTTGAAAAACCTTTTGAATATTTTCTGAAGCTAAAACAATACATGTAGTAGTACTTCCTCCATGTTGTACAATTAGATATTTATTTTTAAAACTTATTATTTTGAAATAAATTTAGACATAGAGAAGAGTTACAAGAATAGTTTTTATTTTTCAAGAAGGAGGTACTCAGACTAAACAATGCTTGCAAAAAAAATTAAACTAAGGAGTAGTCCTAGGACTAAACCAGTCGAAGTTCTAAGTTAATCCTTGACCTTTGGGGATGGTCAGCCACAACAACTCTATCAGGCAACATCATGCAAATAACAACTGAGTAGCAGAAGTCATCTGAATTTGTGTGCTACCCAGATCCTCCATAGTCCAAATAATTGTTTTGTTTTCACAAAAAAAAAAATTCTAAATTTTCAAAAGAGCTTACTTTGTGGAGTAATTACATATTTTGTTTAATTTCACTCTCTTGAGAAATCTGCACTTTAAAGAGATATATAGCTGATATTTCTCCAAAAGAAAATTAAGTTATTTAGACCCAGGTATTGACTGACCCTGCTTCCTGATACCTTAGGCATTTAATAGATAGATGTCCTTTCCTCTTCCTTGGTTCTTCGTGTTTCTATGGAGGCCTATTTGGGAGGAGGAAATCATTTCCTTTCATCAAAGTCTTAGAGGGTAGAGGCTCAGTCTGGCATCTGAATTTTGACCATAGCTCTGCAAGAGTATGTGGATAGACAATGCATGATTTAATGTTTTAACTAGCTAGGTATATAACCTGAGTCTCTCCCATAATAAGATATTATTTATCTTCTCTTTTCAAAAAGTAGATAAGGATATTTAACAGAGAAATCCTTGAACTAAGTTCTTCAGTAATTGCCAGAGCAGGATAAATGTACAAAACGAGGTTAGGCCATGAAGCATTTTTACGTTTAAATCTAAATTCTCATCTCTAAACACCTCTATTAACATAGCAGATTTGAATTGCAACCATCCTCCTAATAAAAAAATGAAATCTTTAAGATTGAAAAACATTTGTAAATAGTGGATCCTTTAAATATCCCTGAACTTTATTCTAAAACTTATAAGGGGAAATAATAATTGCTTTATATAACCACTGATACCATTTTAGCATTTGATGAAGATGTTAATTTATGGTTGGTTAGCAGTTTATGGCTGTCATTAGTTTTTCAGTTTGGTCCACATTAGAAATCTATTTTTCTTTTTTATTTTAATCTGAGACAATTATATAAAGATATGGTTATGTTTTATCTAAAATGTATCATTCTACTATAGCATTTCAAATTATTCACACATCATAGTTCTTATATGTGCATATATGAATTTAAAAATACAGCAATAAAATGCTTGAAACAGACCATAAATTTGCTTCATATTTTATTGCATCTCTGAATCAGGTTGAGAAGACAAGGGCAACTATGATCTTTGGGAAAGAATTAACTCTTTCCCAAGCTGGGAAGGAGAATGATATCACATTGTGCATAATTAAAGCCAATTCCCCATCAAAGCTTCCTGGTGACTTGTGAGATAGGCTTGTCCATCATATAGGTAGTGGGCTGGAGGGGGGTGGGGATTGGTAACTGCGAGATCCTCTTTCTTTGCAGTCTAACCTTCCCAGTCCAGTCATTTCTCTTGTAGAGTTCTGTTATGTGGGTTTCTGTATTGCCTGAATGAGAGAAAACTGGAGAAGGGAAAGAAAGAAAAGTCACAGCCTCATACAGCCACAGTCTCTCTCTCTTTCTGTCTCTCTCTCTCTGTCTCTCTCTCTCTCTTTCTCTCTCTCTGTCTCTCTCTGTCTCTCTCTCTGTCTCTCTCTCTGTCTCTCTCTCTCTCTCTCTCTCTCTCACACACACACACACACACACACACACACCCACACACACATATACCTGATAATTTTGCAATAGTTCAGAAAAAGTCTCCTGGATCGTATTAAGAGGAGTAATTTAGAAAAAGTGGTAGAATTTAACCCAAATCAAACCTCAGCAAAAGCGAGCAAAGAGTTTCCCTGCCTTGTGAGGAAGCGAAGAGCTCTTTGGCATTTAAAACTGGAGCCCTTTCTCAGAATTCCTGGGTTTGGTGCGGCTGGCTGCGGGGTGCTCCTTGCAAACCTGGCAGCTATTCGTGAACCCTTGCGCAAGCGGGGGTGCAGGGGATAACGCGATCCTAGTGCCACCCGCGAAAGAGAGTTTGAGTCAGAGCCCCTGAAGTTCGCTTCTTTGTTCCAAGGAACTTGGACGTTGGAGGAAAGTTGCGCCCACGGGAGGGTCCCGCAACGTCCGCGGACAAGAGGTGCTCTTCCTCTGCGGGTCCTGAGTCCCTCTGGGAGCACAGCGCCAGCAGACAGCGCGGTGGGCGCTTGTGTTGCTGTGGACGTCATTCGGTTTGTCCGCAACCCAGGGCTGGTGGACCAGCTAGGAGGTCACCACCCCCATCCTCCGTTCCTCTGTTCCTGCCAGGCCCCCAGCTCGGCCCTTGCCTAGGCCGGGGGCCAACAGCCTCCTGGTTATCCCACACAGCCTGCACAACCCTGGTTCCAGTAAACACATCAATTGATCAGAAGAGCCAGAGATCTGGCCCAGTGAAAAAGACTCTCACACTCTGCTCTGCGAGTTGTTTGTACTCTTCGACTGAAATTACCGGCTCCTGGTTTTCCCTCCTGTTTCCCTCCTTCCACCTACTGTGCCTAAAGTTTGATTTAAAAGGCCGAGTTTAAATCAACCTGCAGCTTATTGGCTTGGCAAATCCAGTAACACTCAAGTTATAAATGCCAACGCAGAGCGCACAGGAGACGGGTTCATTTATTTTGTCAACACAACAAAAAAATGTTAATTGATGTAAAGTTGCTTGGCACGTAGATAATTTAGTCTTACCTGCATTTTAATTTTTAGAAAAACTTATTTATGTTTCTCATGTTTTGCAATTTAACTTTGTCTAGAGGCACCATTGTGTAGTTGGCCCCCTCCTCCTTCTACTTTCTACTTTTCCATCGGAATCACATTTTCGTTAAAGGTTTGACTACGGAGCCTCGCCTGACAGGGACTCACAACCTCCCGCGTTCCAAGAGCACACTTTCGGGTTTCCACTCGCTCCTCCCGGCGGAGCTGCCACAATGTGCTGCGAGCCGAGAAGTGAACTCTCATCATTATTTTTCAAAGTCTAGGAAGTGTATTATCCTTTTTTCTAGTGGTAATTAGTTACCATAGCATCTAATACGTAAATGTGCCCAGAGCACACCATTAACAGCTAAACGGAGGATTCAATTTAACACATGATTATATCTTTCATAAGTCATTACATTGGAAAAGTCAATGCCACTCATGCTGGAGCAATTGCAAGGGTCGGAGGCGGGTAGAAAGGTTCGGTTCCTGAGTCCGAGTCCGAGAGTGCGGAGAGAAAGGATTCTGTGAGCCTAGGCCCTCCCTAGTGGACTGTTAGCTGCAAGGATAGGTGGTGGGTGCGATAGCAGGGAGGAGAATTTAAGCGTAACACAGGGTCTTGGAGGACTTGACCAGCTGCGGAGAGCGCGCTGCAGAGCGCGCCCGGGGCGTGCGCGCGCGCGCGCGCGCGCACACACACACACACAAACACGCACACGTGCATATACACGCACACTCTGGCACACACACTAACACACACCAGGGGAGGGAGAAGGAGGGGTAACTAGAGATCTCTTCCAAGATGATCATTTGCTGGTCCTGTAGTAGTAGAAGCAAAGCTGATGCTTCCTCCGTGCCCAGTGTCAAGCTGGAGATGGGACCTAAGTGGGAATAAAAAGTTAAGTGGGACTTGAGTCTTTGCTGTGCTTCATCTGCCCACTTTTAGCTCTGTAAGCAACGCGAGCAGCGGGATCGGCCCCTCGGGGTGCGCATGGGAGAAGTGCCCCAAGCCCTGCTGGGTACTGGAGGTAGGCTCCTCCGGGTGGCCAAGATACCCTGCCACGTGCCCCAGTATTAGAGGTCAGGCTGTTTGCTCTGGTGCAAGGACACTTCTGCAAGACCACACCGATCCCCTGATGGTCTGTCATCCAGTCCCAACGTGGGTGCTCCATGCTGGACAGGCTTCTGGGGCCCTGTGGTGTGTGGACCAACTCTCCAGACTAGGCCGAAATTCAGGGCTCAAACCTCAGAAGGAAGTGGCGGCAGAGGGTTGTCAGCGTGGGAAGAGTTGTACCTCTAGGCTGAGAGACCGGTCTCCTGCCTGGGGGCTGCCCTGGTCTCTTTCCTTCTCTTAAAGCTGCTGCTGAAAGAAACTTCAGAAATGTTGGAGTTAGGTCAGGGAGGATCACCTAAGCAAATCACGGAAAACCCCTCTCCTGTTTCTTTCAGATGCTCCTCATTTATTCCTAGAACCGCAACTCCTAGATTTGGAAAGAGGGTTGATTTGTCTGAAATTATCAAAATGAAAATAAATACATTAACACTAATGCTTTTAACAATTACACTTATTTATCTGGCATTTCCATTTATTCTCAACATCCCCCACGCCCACCCCCATCCATTTCAAATCTCTTTCAGGACTAAGAGTGGAGGTTGAGTGATTAAAGAGTGAGAGGAGGGTATTTCTTTTTTCCCCTTAAGTTCAGGATTTGTTATTCTGTGCAATTTTTAATAACAGTTGAACAGTACAGAGGTTGCAGAGGAAGTATTTCAAGAAGACCTTCTTAATAATGAGAAATATTAAGCAGTAAATCTTCCAGCAAATGTGTCCCCTACAATGTTAATATGCAAAAGGAAAAAAAAAATTCCTACTAGTGGTGGCTACGGTTAATTCCTAATCAGAATGATGGACAGCAGGGCCAGAACAATACAAACTAATGGCTGTGTTGCTGATCACTTTACTCCTTGATTAAAGACACCCAATTATGGCGTAGAACAGTGTCGTAATTATGTTTCTTAATCACATCCAGGAGGTTTAATTGCCTTAACGATGTGTTTCATTAAATGAATTTAGGTATTATAGTCGACAGTTTTCATACACAGTTGTTTTCAAATTAACATAATATTAGACATCGTCATGGAAATTGTTTTAATAATCATAATTAGACGCACCCAGGCTTTGTCTGGTAAATGCTGAGAGACGGGTCTCCTCCTGCCTGGGGGCTGCCCTGGTCTCTTCCCTCCCTCTACCAGGACTCCCAGTCTGGGAGGGCTTCAGTTTCAAGGCCCTTTGCTGTTATGTTTTCTGAAAAGTTACAAGTTCTGATTAATCTTTTTTGATGGCAAGTGGAGCAGAAAATATCCTCCCTCACCCCCTACCCCCCGCTAAGTTTGATGGCATTTAGGGATATCTTTATGAGCTGAGGCTGTATACACAAAAATGCATTTAGCGTACTGGGTACAGAGGAAACACCTAACTTCACCACGACCACCCCCATTATCTACACAACCTCCACCACAGTCAAAATCACACATTCCATATTTGAAGCAATATAAAGGTCAAAATAGAAACCTATACAGTCATTCTTTAATAGAATCAATGCCCAAGCCAATCCGAGCACAGCCCCTAAAAGTCTCATTATCAAGCAACACTAGTTAAGTTCTGAAAATCTCTATGGGCATTGTTTACGCTTATATAATTCAACCTAGACGACTCTTTAGTCACAAAAAAAGTGGAAAGCCACAATAAAATCCATGCTCAGAGAAATCCAAATCCATCTCTTTTTCCTTGGCCTTCAGGCATATTTGTAAATTGAAATTTTGATTAAAAACACTTTAGGGAATTTTACCCTTTTTGATGGGCCCTGCCATGGTTAGCAATGCCATACAAGTGGGAAAAGAATTCCAGGGAAAGTAAGGCCTTCCAAGTTCACAATTAGCCAGGAACTCTGGCCCTCTGCTGGGTCTCACCACTGGCCCCATTCATCTCTCCTCCTTTGGCCTGGCCCAACCATCATCCTTTTAGCAAGTAAACAAGTAAACTAGGGCTACTCCTAATTGTACATCCCTGCCAAAACTTTAGTTCCACCTTCTCTGAAACTCTTTTCTTTTTGATTACCTTTCAAGCAAAGAGTCACACAGAAGAGAGGTGATTGCTCCTTCCACAAAGCACAGCATAATAAAATGTTTGATCAAAATATTTTAATAAAGATTCTTTCTGACATAGATACACATACAAATGGTCATACATAGCTGTCATAGTCTGATTGACCTATTTAATATATATATCATTCTTTACACATCCAAAACCCGCCAACAGATCCATCACAGCTCCCAACTCACCATCCAACCTGACAAATTGAATTTGTATTATCTGCAAGGAGTGGAAAATAGCAGGACTCCATTTTTAAAAAAGGTTTTCTTGATTTCCATAGGACAGAAAGGCAGGCAAACAGCCATGCAAACTAAAACTGAAAGCTCACTTTGGGTAAATAGCTTCTTGCTCTTCCTTAGTTTTATTTTATGTCTTTTTAAATTTTATTTTATTTTTTTAGAAAAATAACAAAGGATTTCACACCATAGGCAAATCAAACCAGTTTTTTAACTTAAATAATTCTCCACAGTTAAAATAACTTATATATGTACATATATATTAAAAGCAATTAAATTAGACCTTTTAAAAATGCACAGCACAGCCTGGAAAAATATTTGCTTAGCATGTTCTTACTTATAAGATCTATTGCTGTGATGTTTTTCCCTTTTGGAATGCAAAGGAGTCCCCTTTCAAAAAAGAGATCAATTCATTCATCAATTAAGAATACACCTTTCCTGTAATTTTTGGACTGAAGCAATTTATTAAAGCTCAATTTAAATACAGGGATGATGCAACTGAAAATATCCAGGTGACCTTTCATAAACCTAAGCAGCTCAGATACATCAATATTTCTCTTCATACTTGTTGGCAAATAAACCTTAAAACACTTGGCACACAGTATAAGTTAATCTATAAAACAGAATTTTAGAGGCATTAAAAAAATCTGCACATAAGACCCATGACCTTAACACATGATAAATACTGTTGATGTGAAGGGTCATTGAAGAATAACAAATAAATACCATGAATTGTTAATACATCATTGCAGAGGAGAAAGTAACAAGGTGCACATAAATATTTTTAAATGCAATTCTTTCAGCCACAGTCAGTTTTTTTATATCACTCTCGCCAAAACTTTGAGCATTTTCACAGGATTAAAGTTCAGAGACAATAAAAAATACAAGTCTTTCATAGCAACATGTCTCTCTCTCTCTCTTTCTGTTTTTTCCCCCCACTTAAGTCTACATTTCAAGTTTTTCTCCTGGCTCAGAATCAAAATTTATTTTCAAGTGCCCTTTCTGATTTGTCTGAATGAACATCCCATCTCACATGCCCCCCAACCCCGGGCTCATCTCCCCCTCAGCATTAGCCAAATTCACAATTATTAGTAGGATTAGTATTTTGCCATTCAATTCTCTCCACGCTTAATAACCAAGCACTACTTCTCAACTTCTTTTTCACCTTAAAGGAAGACTCCACTTCCTTGCGGTCTAGGCTGCCACCAAAGTTGCCACTTTTCTGAGAAAAAAAAGACATCCATACTCCATCCCACCTCCACCTCCCTCCTCCCTCCCTCCCCACCCCAAAGACCGAGATTCTGGGGATGTCAAAGCTAAAAGTCCGGTTTGTCTCTGACACTTCTCAGTTCTTGCCTCTGCTTTGTTTGCTCTGCAAGTGTTTCACAACTGTGAGGACCAAAATAAAGGGGGTGGGGAGCAGCCTTTCGCTTTCCTCTAGCTTTTGGGTCGGTCTTGTGTTTTTCGGGGGTGTGTTTAAGGCTTCTCCGTGCACTGTTTGCAGAGGCTGGAGGAGACGCTGTTGAACAGGGCGCACTTCTCCGGGCAGGAGGCGGCCGGGGGCAGCCCGGCGCTGAACGGGTAGCCGGCCGCCTGCTCGTAGGCGCCCAGCGCGGGGTGCAGGGCAGCGGCCGCCGCCGCCGCCGCCGCGGAGCTGGGCAGGGAGGCGGCCGAGATGGCCTGGCCCTGGTTGAGGTAGGCGACAAGGCGCCGCATCTCCTCCAGGGCCTGCGCCTGCATGAGGATGTAGTTTTTGGCTAGCAGCAGCGTGGCGATCTTGGAGAGCTTCCGCACCGAGGGGCTGTGCGCGTAGGGGATCACCGCCCGCAGCTCGTCCAGTGCGTCGTTCAGGTCGTGCATCCGCCGGCGCTCTCGGGCGTTGATGTTGAGCCTCAGCGCCTTTTGCTCTTTGGATTTCTTGCTGCTGCTGCTGCTGCTGCCGCCGCCACCGCCGCCGCCGCCACCACCGCTGCTGCTAGCCCCGCCGCCGCCGCCGCCGCCGGGGCCCCCCGGGGGTACGCTGGCGCCGCCGTGGAGGTGGGCGTTGGAGCAGCCCTCGCCTGCCTTAGCGCCGCCGCCTCCCGCGCCCGGGGAGGCCCGTGGGTCGGCTACTCCGGCCCGCAGCACCAGCTCGCACCGACCGTCGCTGTCGTCGTCGGGGCTCTGCTCGCCGCCGCTGCTCTCGGCCACCGAGCCTCGGCTCGTGCTCTCGCCGTACTTGAGGCATAAGGCGGCCCCGGCCGGCAGGCTGCTCAGGCTAGGGTCACCCCCAACGCCGGCAGAGCCCACCAGCAGCCCGGGGACACTCACCCCGCCGCCGCCGCCGCCACTTCCCGCGCTGCCGCCGCCGCCTCCCCCAGGCGGCGGTAGCAGCAGCCCTGCCCCTTCGGGGTCGGCCGGCTCGAAGCAGCCCAGGGGCGACGAGGAGGACGACCCCGGGCGTTCTCGAGGCGGCGGCGCCAGGGACAGGTCCATGCCCGGGGGCGTGGAGCGGAAAGCCGCCTCCAAGCGCTTGGCGGTGGAGGCGCTCAGGCTCTTGTGCAGGAAGAGGTCGTCTTCGCCCGCGGCCGCCGCGCCGAGGTGCAGTCCGCGCTCCATGGTCCGGCGCCGGCGCGCAGCCCGGGCCCACCGCGCCCGCCGCCGCCGCCGCCTTGGCTCGGGAGTCAGGCGGCCCCACAGACGCGCGCGAGCCGGGTTCCGGAGCTGGTGTGCGCGTCGGTCCCGGTCCTGCCGGCAGCCTTCTCCCCTTCTTTCTTTTTCTTTTTCGCCTTCCCCCGCGCTCGCCGCCTCCTCTTCTTCTTCTTCTTCGTCTCCAGCCGATGGTGCTGGCTGCTAGGGCTCACCATGGGCCGCGGCCCCGCATGGTGGGAGGGTGGGCGCGCAGGGAGTGGAGCCGCCGCCGCCGCCGCCGCTCTGAGCCCAGCCCCGCGCCTCCTCTCCGCACCGTTTATCTTGCTTGGATTCACCTTCAAGAGATTTCCGGACCCATCAACCAGCCGCCGCCACAGACGGGGGAGTCTTTTACATCATTATCTCTGAGTAGGTTATTATGAAGAAGACTCGCCTGTTGGGACAGCGCTTTCTACCCAATCAGGTTAACGTTTTAATTAATAGGATTAAAACGGTAACAAACAATCGCAGGCGCTATCTGGCCGCGAGTCTGAATAGTTTCATTTCCCAGGTCTGAAGACAGGCAGCAGCTAGAGCTTTATAAAAGGCGCCTGCTCCATTATTCTGCCCGCCATCTGTATACACAGCTTAGCGCATATGTTTGCAAGGCGCTGGGTCCTGTTAGTAACCCAACAACTGCCTTTAGCTTGACATGTGTGGCGACTTTCACTCATCAATGAGCACACTAAAAGCCCTACTTAGAGCCTAGGATGTTCTTTGCTCCTTCAGCAAATTGTAGATCGGTGGCGAAGCCTGGGAGTCCCGTGGAAAGCAGACGCCCCCACCTACCACACCCCACCCCCACTGCCCTTCCCTCGCCACTGCTGTCTCAGCTTGTGCTAAATTACCCTTCCGAGCGAGAATTATACACCCCTGTTCGTAGGATGACTCCAGTTGGATTTGGAGATGGGACTTTCCGGGAGAACGTGGTATCCCAGCATGGCTTGCCCAAAATTCACTCTAGATTTTCAGCTAGCAAGAGAGCAAAGCAGGAGTCCCCCTTGAACACTCTGCCTTATTTTCACACCTACTCTCGCCCCCCGCCACTGCCGATTTCTTACCCGGATTGAGGAAAAAAAAAAAAAGCAAAATGAAGAGCAAGTTGATTATGCAGCCCGTTTGATTAAAAAAGGGGGTGGGATAGGGGAGTCCTTTTGCAGTGGTCCCCGAATAACTGTTACAATGATGGTGATTATAAAACACACGTTCCTAAACAGGAAGAAACTGGTTTCTCAAACTTTACTTAAGATTAAAATCCATTTGTTTTAAGAGTCAACTTCACCAGGAGTCAAATCCTCTGGAACACAAAGTGGGGCATTTGTGCATATTTATTTAACCAGAAGCCATTTAGGGACATCTGGATCTGCCTCGGTTGTTCTTGGAGGATTAGTAAAGGGAGAACTGTGAAAACAAGTGCTCCTCTCCTCTCCGGATGGGAAATGGTACACTCGGTGCTCTGACTCCCGAGTTCGATCTCTGGGTACACATGGTATTTAGCAGCTGGTTTTCATCCGTACGACATAAGTAAAAACAATATTTCCCAACACCTCCAATAATTCTTTCTTATGTGGCAGAATTACTGAAGACTGTGCAATTTTTGGTTTCTCTGGTTTCATTAAAAACCTTTTAATTGTGGCTTTCAGAGTTGGCCCCAGGTGTTGGACTCTTTTCATTACATTTTGCTCTAATGTGATGAAATTCTAATTCTCTCCTTACCATATGGTTAAATTTCCCCACTGAGAATTAGTTGAAAAAGGAGAAATAATCTATTAATCTCTGTAATAGATTCACAAATGAGGTTCGCCACAGAACCTGTTTTTGAATGTTAATATCAGAACAGTTGGGCGCCTTATTTTATAAAGGAAGGGTGAAGGCGACACAGAAATATCTGCATTTTCACCTGGAAAGGATGAAAAGGGGCCCAGCGGTATCTTTCCAAAATAGTTGCCTGAGATCCAATCTGCAGGGGACAGGAATTCTAAGCGCAGTCGTCGGTTACCTACGCGCCTTTCGGATACCCCGGAACCCAAAGATTGAGAAAGATCAGTGGTGCTACTGGCGGCTCTCTGGCTTGAGACCCAGGCGGGGGGTTCTGAAGGCTCGAGCCCGCACCCGTGTCTCGCTGGGGACCCCAGGGCTTGTTTACGTGCGGGGCGGCCCCTGGCTCACCGCTCCCCTCTCACCCTCCCTCCCCTGGTCCTCGCAGCTGTTAACCTCTCCCTTTAGGAAGCTAAAGACAAGCTAGTGTTATTGTTTTTCAATTAGCAGCTTTGTTTTCACAGGGATCATAAAGAAATTTTCTCTATAAACAAAGGTGGGTCGTTTATGCCTGACATTAACTTCTCAAAGTCCTTGGGCCACTTACAGAAGGACGGCGGCTGGGCTGGCACAGTGGTGGCTCTGGACAGGGTGGGGACATATCCTTGGTTGTCTGATCTTAGTTCTCCAGTCCGCTAGCCTTTTTTTTTTTTTTTTTTTTTTTGGCGGGCTAGCACTTTCCGCCTGGCGCTTCGATTCCTGTCGGCCAGGAAGTGGGCACTTGCAGGCCGAAGGATATACCACGCCTGGGACTGAAAGCAGTGCCGGCTTAGTTGAGGGTGCCATGCAGGGCTGTGAGCCACAGGGCCAGGGTGGCAGAGAAGGGGCGACACCGACGGCGGCAAAAGCGCTACTTGTCTAGCTAAACGCGGGACGCTCACATGACCTTGGACTTTTGCCCGCATCAGATAATCAGATAACATGCACCCCAGAGCACCTCGCAGGCCTTCCCCGGCCCAACTCCAGTACCCACTACCTCCTCCCGGCCATCCAAACTTGTGGAACAAACTTTTGCACAACTTCGCTTTACACAGTAGGAGCCAAAAACCTCTTTCTTTTGGGATTCAAGAAAATCCCCCCAGTCTCCCAGGAGGTGGTGGCTGCTTAATAGTCACTGGAAACTTTGCTTTGGAAAACGGCCGAAGAATTTATAGAAGCTCTAAATATGGGCCTTATAACAACCGTCGAGGAATGGTCTTTGAGGTTTATGCACTCGTAAACTTTTGCTGATTGCTTCTGGGAAGTTGTCAGGCACTTAACACTGCATTTATCTTACAGGGCAATGAAAACACATCTGCCCGGTGTCTCGTTACTTGGTTTAATCATCGCCAGCCCTAAGTCACGGCCTGGGCTCCCTCGCCTCATTTGTGCGCAATCCCGCCGCCTGATTTCGGGCCGGGCGAAGGGTGACGTCAGCCGCTCACATGGTGCCCCCTGGCCGCGGGAGCTCGGGAAAGCCGTGCGCTCCAACTCTGTTGCGCCAAGAAGGTGGGAGAGGGCCCAGGCTCCTGATGTAACAGGCAGGTTGGAAAAGTGGCAAAGGGCAAGCCCACGTGAGCACCTTCAGGTTGCACTGGGAGAACGGGTGGGAAATCAGGCCATGGCGAAATCTCCTGACTCACGGATGACCCCTCAGAATGAAACTTAGGAAGGGAAATCCTCAGACTCTACAGTTTCAGAGAGGGTCACTGTGAGTTAACGAAGCAGTTAGGGGACTGGAGAGGCAAGTGACTGTCTCCTCTGCCCGAAGCAGAGGGTCGGGGACACCGCGGGCTACTCCGCGGGCGCGGCCGGCAGTGAGCGCTATCCTGTAAAGCCCAGCCGGGCGCCCTTGGTTCTGGGCTGATTGGCTCAGGGAGGCCCCTTGGCCAACGCATCAGGAAAGAGAACATTCTCGGCAGAGTATTGGATACCAAATTTATAAACGCCAGAGCATACTGCCTGAAGATTAATACAGTTTTGTTACTGCAGAAGGGAATACGCCTACGGCTTTGAAAGGATTCTAAAATATTCAATCAGCAAGCAGCGCCCCATTGAAATTAGAGCATTGAGCTCCAGACCAAACAACTTTCTAGGTCATATTTAAAATTCTTAGTGATTATCTTAATGTTTACTTGACATTTGAGTTAGGAGCCCAAATAAAACCAGAACGGAACACAATCTACTCTGACTTTAAAGAGTAAAACCAGGGGTTCCTCATTGTCATTTTTTCTGCAGTCCTGATGAGCAGTTTATTTCTTGTCCAGATTAAAAAGTTAGAAGTCCGGATTTGGGTAAGCTGCGCGTGTGTTTTCTGAGAGGGAGAATTGTCTGTGTGTGTTTCAGTTTATTCATTTCAGAACATTCTAAAAAGTAAAAGCAAAGTTTGGTAAAAATGATAACTTTTGCTTGGGAGCAGCTCTGGAAAAGCAAATTCTCTGAGCGCCCTGGGACTCCTCTCCCGGCTGCGTTTCGCCTCCGAGGAGGAGTCCAGCCCGGAAAATTGTTCCGAACCGGAGAGACCCCAGCTGGACCCTCTCCCGGAAACTGCTCGGGTGCTGCGGTCTCAGCGCCCTTCCGGGCCCCCTTGTCGAGTCCAACGCGCAGAAGCGGGGCGCGCCCCCAGCGCTCCAGGCCCCAGTCAGACGCACTTTGACCTTGAAGTTGCATTCGCCTTGCCCACTCCGCGCTGTCTGGTGGCACCTGGGGCAGCTTGAAACCTGAGCAGCTGAGGCGGCTAGGGCTGGGGTCCCCATCCTGCGCCCCCGCGGGGTTTGGGAGAACGGGATCTGCTCGGTGGCAGAGATTCAAGCCCATCAAGCTCCCGAGGTCAAGCCTGTCGGCGTCGTTTTGTCACTTGTATTTTCTCTTGCTCGTCGCCACGTCCTACACAGCTCACTGCAGAAAGACCGTGTCCAGGGACTGGCAGGGCGAAGAGGAGCAGGGCAGTGAGGGTGCAGGACCCGGGAGACTGGAGGGGCGCTGGAACATTCCTGGCAGTGCGCCAGGCGCCCCAGCCTGACTGTTGCTTTGAGGTGCTTGGCAATTCCAAAAACTTCGACTGGGGAAAAGTTGAAACTTATTCATGTAGAGTTATTTCGAGAAAAATTTCCTTTTCTGTATCTATTTTTAAAGAAAAGAGATAGATCCTCACTACCGCTTGGCAACAAGTTAGCCTAAATTTGACCGGAAATTGAAGAGAAACCCTCAGAGCCCGAGAAGCAGCTTTTTCAGCCCAACGTGCACAAACCGCGAAGGGCTCACCTGCCTCCCGTGTGCTCTTTCCGACATTGGCGGCTTTTAAGAAGAGGGGGGCAGTTGTTAAGCGAATAACTTGGCGCCTGCTTATCCCTGCAGAAACCCCAGAGAACGATGTAGGACATACAGGTAGAGATCGAGGAAAACTAGTGAAAAGATTTTATGAAGAATTCATAACCGCCTCGGTTACCTGGAACACAGTCCTGCTTTCATTTCTCCCTAGGGGCTGATATAACATATATATTTGTGTTATATGCGTCTCCCCCCTGGAATCTTATCTTCATAGAATGTTGAAAAACACTCGAAATATTTTTAAAAATTAAAATTGTTCGAACACGAAAGTGAACACTTTTAGGGCTTGCCTGTTGTGCACGAATTAAGAAAACTAAAAATTCAGCTCCTCTTTGGGGTTTTAGCTACGAGATTTAAAACCCACAGCGCCATCTCCTGTCAATGAAGAGAATATAGCGAGGGACGACACAAACGCTGAATGTGAAATACTCAAATTATGTGAGACACTTATTTTATGCTTCAAAAATTATTTCAGTGATAGGTTGATTATGATTGCAAAACATGATATGTACATTTATGATCATTAAAAGTAGTCAGACACAATCCTGGAAGCTAATTATTTGTATATAGAAGTTTGTATATTTGCACAGAGATTTTATAGATTTGGATATAATTATGCTGAGCATTTATGATAAAATATGATTCTTTAATTTATCATGAATATATAATTTTATGGAAAAGTGAAATCACAGATTAATTTCTAAATCAGTTTTTGAAGTACTCATTCTATGCAAAAGATACTGTAACTTTAGTGCTTAATTGGTGTACTAGTGAAAAATCAACAGCTCAATTAATATTCAGATGCCTTAATCACCAAAATATTTCTCTTTCAAGTATGACTATTTTCAGTAAAAGCTGTTCTCTTTGTTACTTTTTGTGGATGATGTTTACCATGTATGGTAGAAAGGAGAATAGTGGGAAATGATGATGCATTGAAGCATAAATTCTCCTAGTTCCTAACTGCATTTCACTAATCAAAATAAATAAATAGTTCTAGCCCCATATTTCTCAGTAACCCTTCATTTTCTTTATCTAACAATCTTCTCATCATGCAGTCTTACAGAATGTTTTATTCAGGCTTTCTGACCCTGAAATATCAGCTGAGGCTAAATTATTTTCCAAAAGTTTAGTATACATAATAGAATTATAAATACCTAATACTTTTGTGAATTAAAATTTTTCTGAAGTGTATTTTTGCAAGCTTTTCTCCCTTTATAAATAAGATTGCAATACAGTAAAACTTAGAGATGATATCCCTGTTAAAAACATTTCTCATCTATGATTATATACGCAGGCCAGCTGCTTTGAAATACAAATAAAAGTCGATATGCTTTTTGTAGCATACAAAATATTATGAATATCCTTCAAAAATATTGCAGATCAAACAGACAAATGTAAACTTCACTTCAGTTGAAAGATTAATTTTATTTGATTAATTAAAGTGAAAACCTATTAAGCCAAATATTTGGACTCATTTACTCTGTCAATGTAAGAGTTCGTGCTTGAAAGAAATTTGATTATATATAGGAGGAACTAGATAAACAGATGGTTAGCTAGAGAGCTTTTCACAGTTAAATTCTGAAATTTAACATGGATGAGTTTGATATCTTCTCAAACATTTTTGATGAGGTCATCTGATCTATTCTAGCAATGCAGTATTGTTGTACATAATCGTTTTAACTTATGTTTAAGAAACATTTAACTTGGCTTTTCTATTAATGTATTTGGCTGAAAACTGTACTGATTGAGTTGTCTACTTGGTAAAAACATATATATACACATACATATGGTTACTTGGGATATATATGTATATATGCACACACGTGTGTGTGCTATGTTTACACAGTGGTGAGCAAGCATTGTAGAAAGGAAATCAACAACTGTAAGCCATCGTAACAAGAGTGTCAACATGCAAGGGACATTCCTTTGATGAAATGTTCTGTGTAACCACCTGAAGGCGGCCATCATTTGCTTGCAATGGTGTTGGCAAACCAGGCTGTCTATCTACTGTAGCACAACGCCCACATAGAGAATGCACATTACTAAGTGAGTGGCATGGAGACATTAAAGCGAATCTCGAAAGTGATTTAAGGGCCTGCTGGGCCTTAGGTACTTCTGAAATAAAATCTCCCACTGCCTTCATGGATGAGAATTTGAGATTTACCCAGAAGTTTTGTTTTGCAATCCACGTACTTAGACATTCTTACTCCCTTGTGTTGCTTTCCCTACTACTTTTAAGAACAACACTCATGGGGAATGTGGTATTTGTCTAATAAAGATACAGTCTGCTTTTCTTTTACAAAGAAATTTTTGAATTATGATTTTTACATATTTCCAAACCTGATTGCACATCTCTGTGAATTGCTTTAAAAGGTATGAGTAGGTATAGTAGAAATAGCAGATCGTCAGCGGAGTAACTGTAATTTTTGGTAATTTCCTTGACCCTACTTAGCTTTAGGAGGAAAATTGATCTATTAATCATGGCTTTCCTGACTGCCTCGGGGAATTAATCAAATGAGACTATGGGGAAGCATTTTGTAAACATGAAAATGATATGTCAATTTAATGTTAACATTTTATTATGCTTTTTTGTATATTTCACCTAAACCAGTTCATTATCATGGTTAGTTTATAATTTATTTACTTTTTCTGTCACAACTCTCAGCTACTGGCAGATTGTAGAGCATCTTTCAATGCTGGGGCCTGTTTGAGGGTCATGGGAGTGGGAGCCTCAGCTGTTTTGGCATTTTATGTCTCCACACACTGAGCGCCCACATCCACCACTGCCTCTGCCCTCTGCTGCTGTGAACATCCCAACTGCCCATCTTGTGGAGTGATTGCTGTCTTCTGCTGTCTTAAACTGAATGAATTTGTCTCTAGTCTGCAGTGAAGTGGTCACCGCCGTGTGAACTGACTCGAGTAGCTGGTATGTGGATAGACAAATGACCATGAAGTTGACTTTCTTATTTGGATATCCTTCTGTGCATCTACCCTTCACCACGGTCTTCCGTCATAACGCTTCCAGATGTGCGCAGCACACTTTTCAGTTTAGTGTCATTTGATAGGTTCATGATTACATCATTTTTCTTTCCTACTTCTAGATCATTAATATAAAGGCTTCGTGAATTCATACCTACCACTGATCTTAGCATGATATTTGTTTCTTCCTCCCTATGTCTGGATGCATCGATGCTGTTAGTATTTCCATTGTTTATGGTCCATCAGGCAGTTTTCCATTCAATTGATAGTGTTCACCTTGAAGAAGCCAATTTGAATTAATTTTTTTATAAAAGATTTATGGAGACAATGTATGTCAAAGGTCTAAATTTATTACACATCTTGCTTTCCCTCACCCACTAATTTAGTTAAGTTTTTTTTAATCAAGAAAGGCAATCAAGTTTGTCTGAATTATTTTTTCTTTTTAAACCTCAGATATTTATTGCACCAGGTTTCATTATTCCGTAAGTGCATAAAGATAATTTCTACTTAAAGTTTGTTTTATTATTTTACTAGAATCAAAGTTAAATCAGTTCTATGTAGATTGAGATATACATTTAAAGTAATGAAACCATAGCATCATTATTTTTATAGAGACAGTTTTTATAGAATTAGAGTAGAAAGGTTTTCCTAAGCAGTACAAAAATCCAAGGAGTCACACAGAAAAAGGCTGACTCACTTAAGAACACACACAAAAAATTAAAATTCCTCATTTTCGAAGAGAAAGACCACAAAAACAAAGCTGAAAGACAAATGGCAGATGAATAAACACATTAAATATACAAATACCTTCTATAAAACAAGAAGCTCTCTATCTAGCAGAAAAATAGAAAAAGAATTTAATCAGGCAATTATCAGAAGAAATATAAATGTCCAAAAATGATATAAAAGGATGTTCAGAAGCATTAATAAAAAGAAGATACAAATTAAAATAATTTTTAAAATAAGCCAAAAAAAAAAAAACCCATGCAGAATTGTAATGAAAATGGTTGTAATAAAAATTGGTACAAAAATTTGAGGAAGATGAGGCCGGGCATGGTGGCTCACGCCTGTAATCCTAGCACTCTGGGAGGCCGAGGCGGGCAGATCGTTCTGAGCTCAGGAGTTCGAGACCAGCCTGAGCAAGAGTGAGACCCCCATCTCTACCAAAAAATAGAAAGAAATTAATTGGACAGCTAAAAATATATATAGAAAAAATTAGCCGGGCATGGTGGCGCATGCCTGTAGTCCCAGCTACTCGGGAGGCTGAGACAGTAGGATTGCTTGAGCCCAGGAGTTTGAGGTTGCTGTGAGCTAGGCTGACACCACAGCACTTGCCCCAGGCAAGAGAGGGAGACTTTGTCTCAAAAAAAAAAAAAAATTTTTGAGGAAGATGATTTAGAGTCTGACATCTAAGAATCCACCCTACAGAAATAATGGCATGAGTACACACAGATATATGTATAAGAATTTTTTAAATGGCAGAAAATATGAAACAAATAAATTATGATGCCTTCTTTCTATAAAAAGCTGTTAAAAGAAGTAAATGTGGTAGATCTATATATACATTGACCTGGAAACACATTTCTGATACATAATTCAGTTGAAAAGCAAAAATGTAGACTATAACATGGTCTTATTTGGTATTTTTTAAAAAAATATGTGTCCCTTTTTCCAACGTTCAAGATGGTGAAGCCAGGACATCGTGTGTCCTCCGGTGCAAAATTCCAATTTTCCCGGAATCTGCTGATAGAAGCCATGACCGACTCTGCTGATGACGCAGGAGCCACAAATCCGTATCTCATGTTTGTGAAGGGGCTCAAACAGGGGCATAAACACACCTCCCGCCACAGTCGTGGGTGCCACGGCGAGGGCCACAGTCAAGGAAGGGAAACCAGAGCTCAGAAAAGTCCTACAGAAGAAAAGACGGCATGTTTCTTTATTTTGAAGTTAACCTGGCACCGTGGTAAACAATAAAGGCCAGATGAAAGGTGAAACGTTCTGCCATCCCAGGACCTGTTGTAAAACAGACAATAAACAGATAAACTCATTAAAAATTATTTGCCACCCCTCTCCATTTTTATTTTTGTGGGTGAATACATGGAGAAAACAATATGAAACTTTACTAAAACCCTGCTTCCCTCTGGGAACTGGGATTAGACGGTCACGGGTGGCATTTTTCATAAATTGCTTTAAATACTTCCACAAAAAGTGGAGACATTATAGGTGACAGAGACTTACTGTCTGTTTTGTGCACAGTTTAGCTTTTTTGCAATTAAAAAAGTTTAACAATAAAGGATTAAGTGTAAGTGTTCCTATTTCCCGCAGGTCCTTCACATCATTATGGATTCTTCTCTCTATTTAAAAATATTGACAATAATTTTCCTAATTTTAAACAGTTGCTCTCCATAATTTCACTCCCCCTCCCCCCAAAATTTCATTATCTATAACCATATTCTTTCATGTTATTTGGGTCAATACTGTGTTTTAAAGTAATCACGATATTTATGAGCAGTATATTTTTTGGCTTAACCACAAGCATTTGCCCTTCCTTACTAGTCATTAAATTTTTGAGGAAAATTTACGACATTAAAGTTGCAAGGTGATCATATTACAAAACTAGTGACTTTATTGAATTTCAATAGAGTACCTCAGTTTTACCTTGTAAATTAAGCCATTTTGTGTTTAGATTTTAGCACGAACATAGAACTGTTTTTTAAATAGCAGAAGAAATACAGATTTTTGTGGGGTAAGAATTCTCACTTTCAGGTTTTGACGAAACGATTTTGGCATGCGATTTTACCCTTTTGATCTTTTTACATGTGTTTATGTTATAATTTGTCCATTCTAGCTCCTGGTTCAAAAGTGAAGGAACAATGGTTTTTGCCTTCGAGGTTACTGAAATTCACACTTTAATCTTTCAGGGATTGCTATTTTCCAGTCCCACTCAGATGTCTGATTGTCAGCTTTATATCCCAGACAGCATTCCCCGCAATTCAAGTACAGTAAAGTATCTAGCTCCAGCTAGCCTCTGTGTACTATATAACTTTTATAGTCATTATAAAAAATAATTTATTGAAAAAACTTAAACCTTTTCCAACTCAGGTTACTTTTGATTTAAATGTCTGTGATGCTGGTTATGATAATAAGTTATGGTAGATTTTTTTTCTGAATTAAGTTTGCTGTTTATATTACAAAGTTTAGAAAATATGAAAGTAACGTCATCTCAAAGATAGCTGGTTAGAAAAAAATGCAGAGTCTATAGTCCATGTTTTAACATTACTTGCTTTAGATTCACATTTAATACAAGCCTGGAGAAATTTCCTATTCTTTGTGTCATATTTTTCCTCTTCTATATATTTTTACTCTATTTGGACTGCTACATAGTAAAATCTAAAATATAGTAAGCTTCATTCTGCTGTGATTATTTATTAGAAACACATTGTTAAGTGAAATTATGAGAAGCAACTTAAGCTATTAACAGTAACATTAGACGTTCAGAATAACAATTAATTATTAAAAGATTTTTAGGAGGTTATTTAAAGGTGATGGCATGGGCAACAAATCTCTGTGAATGCTTAACTGCTTAACCTCTAAAGACATAAACTCTCGATATATTGTGATCTGAATTTGAAGGAGCTTCACTGACAGTGTTATTTCCTATGCACACGGATGTAGCTGACAAGATCAATGTGTCCCCTGCACCCCTTAGACACTCCGGTCAGGAATTGCATCTCTTGCTTGCAAGGTGGGTTTCACTACCTGTGGGTTGCTTTGTTACCTAGACTTTGGGCATTAAAATGAAATCACTCCTTGCTCAAATGCAAATGCAAATAGCACTCAGCTATTTTTATATTTGCCAACTGAGCTATTCTGACTCGGACTGTGGTCAAAGCAATTAAGTCATCTTTCATCTGTGGGTAGTTTGATGTGCCAAGACCCAGAAATATCATTTGTGTTGATCATGCTACCATGTTAAAAAAAAATGCCATTTGCATACTACTTAAGCTCAGAGCAACTCTTTACTGTTTTTCTGTTTTTGAGTTTTCTTTTACATTATCAAACTCCCTATATTTTCAGTTACCAACACTGACGTTGCAGCTTTTTTTTTCTTTTAAATTTATGGTCTTATTTTTTTAATTTTTAAAAGATACTATATAAAGAAATAAACACGTTGAAGACAATCTCAGTCTAGAGGAAGAGGAAAGCTTTATTTCTTTGTTTAATGAATACAGGCACTTTTCGTAGAATCCGATATGCTAATTAAGGTATGAAAACATGGTTGTTGTCTATACCAGTTTTAAAATCAATCTATTCTGTCTACTTTAAAGAATAATAAAAGACAAGAGACCAAAACTTCTTTAAGGAGAGACTTCAAGAGATCTGAAACTGCTAACTTACTTAATAGGGTATCTTAGATGATTGTGTAGAAAAAAAAAGAATCTTCCATATTAAAAGAACCTTCAAAAGAAGAAATGTATTACAGAGGCTCACAAATGGCAATGTATCTAAGCAAGCATTGCTTCTTAGTGAGTGTGACTCAGCAGAGGTGACAGTTTTGTACCATGGGACTGGGAAGTAAAGGAAAAAGCAGGTGCTCTAGCAAAAATTTCTTCAGTCTATTTTTGAAGATTAATAGTCTTGCAAGGTACAACTGCTTCAGACCTCACTGTCAGGATAAAATGTAATGCTTCATCTTGATAAGAGTAAGCAGGGACTTTAAAACTCACCTGAAGGGGCAGAATCAGGAAAACTCCTGCCTCTACGAAGCATGTCAGAGTAATTTTGTAACCAAAATTAAGGTAAGTGGTGACAAAAACCTATTAAACATTCCTGCAATGCATCCGTCTGTGCTAACTTGAATCAGTTCAGTGCAGTACCATTCAACTCAATTTAATGGTCATCTACAGGACCATCTTCCTTTAAATCTTGATTCTAATATTATTTCTTTTAGAAATAGATATCTAATTAATGTTTGTTTATTTGAATTATGTTGCTTTTTAATAACAACAAAACAATTTTGAATGATACATCTTAATTGTTGGGACGCTCCAAATGCTACGGAGAACAGAAGGTGCTGTGCAATCCAGATGAAGCTATTCTGAGGCCAGTACTACCCTGGATGGTGTCACTGCCACCTAGTGGTAAGTACCTGGTTTTGTAGACATGGTTCCAGCTCGGGAGCACGCAGAGTATCTGTTAATGTTAACAGTTAATTCAACATAATTTCAGTAGCAGCAGCTATTATACTAGATATGAAAGAAATTTCCTACCAGCTATTGAAAGCAGCAACATTTACTTTTTTCTTTACTTCAAGGAAAGACACCTCCTTTTATCACAATTTCCCATTCTTAACTCTCTATGCATTCCACTGCCCTTATAATTGCATATACAGAGTTTACTTTAGAAAAGAGATAGAAAATAATCGTAGGCTGCTAAGCTTGTAAATTTATTTGGAGGTTACAAAGGCACTTATTGCAAAATGGGCCATTAAATAGACAAACAGATACTTCTTAAAATCTCATTTTATAATATAAAAATAGATTTTATGGTTTTCCATTTGCTCAGATGCATAACATAATTTCAACACTTCATGTCCTTGTAATTACTTGAGATTTTTATAGGTGGCTGGTGAATGCCTTCATACATCTTAGCTTTCTCTCTTTCACTGATTGCTATTTTTGTTTTTAACACATCTGCAAACACATTTGAAATTTCATACTCATTCAGGTTTCCACTTATTTTTATGGCCATTTCACTTTAATTTGTGACTGTGACTTTAATTTGTGTAACTGCACACTTTGTCTTATGTCTTAAAGAGAAAAAAATACTTGCAGTTATATTCTATGAACCCTGTGCGGGAACACGGAGCGCTTCATTACTTGCCACTTCGTGTTCCAGAGCGGCAGGTGAAGTCAATAAGGGATGGCCATCTTCTGAAACAGATGCAGACATGATGTGCATGGGAGAAAAAGAAAATAAGGTACATAGCTGGCTAAACCTAGCATATTCTTGCATTCTGTTATGAACTTTTCCCTGGATTCTGGTTCCCCTTTTCTCAATAATTAAATTGTTTGACTGTAGACAAAGTCTTTCAACGTCTCTGATCCTCTGTTTCTTATTCAATGAAATGAGTACAGTGAGTGTTTTCCACTTGCGAAATTAGTATTATCAACTTGAGAGGAATAACAATCGTTTGGGGGAGTGTTATTACTGGTTATTATTCCTCTCTATGGTGTATCAGAATCTCCGAGCGAATAGGTATCGCACTGTGTGTGTTTTATGAAAACCCTGCAACACATTTCACCTCTCCTTAAACCTCCAATTCCAGCCTAAACACTGATTAATATATACATTTTTAATTACATATTTGTAACGTTTTCCCCTATGGACTAATGTAGTTTTGAAGGAACACTGGGAAGAGTAACATCTGCATGAGGCTTTTCTTCCTCATAAAGAAGGAGAATAGCCATTTTGATTCTTTATGTCCCAGGGTAGGTTAAGGTGATGGTTTTCTGCCTTGCGGTGATAGTCAACCTTGAATATCTTCTACTCCTTTGTATAATATTTGATTGTTCCAATATCATTTCTTTTATTGCTCTTTACTTCAAGATCCTACTTACCCCATTTCAGTTTATCAAAAGCCAAATGTTTCTTTGCAAAGAAAAAAAAAAGAAATTAAAGAAAATAAAATTATCTATAGATTTCAGCTTTTGCAGAAACCCCAACATATCCTCATAATCCTAGGTAAGTTGTTTTCAAAGATGAAAAAATAGTTATTTTTTAAACTTATATTTCCTTTAAGTTTTGTGAAACATGGCAGTAAAATCATCCTTTTGAAAACTCCAGTTTCAGTAGTTTTTATAGACTACAGGGGGAAAGCACTGGATATTGGGCACAGAAGATTTAAGAACATAATTACACAAAGTATTGATTAGTACTGTTCAAATAATAATCAGAGCACATGAGATCAGAAGGTTGGGAGAGTGGTTTTGTTTTGTTTTTTTAATACCTCTGGGTTCAGGGTGCCTAATCATAATTGACATTAAAACGATATCTGAGGCAGGGATAGGTTCAAAAGCATAAATTCATACGATTAGAAACATCACTATTGTTGTTTAAAAGTCACAGTATTTTGGGGGATGAGGGGTAGCTACCTGGTTCCATTGTGTATCCAGACATGTTTTTCTTCATTATGCTGGAATGCCCAGAATTTCTTTTTTGAAGTCCCAGACACCACCACTGCAATATTAAAAACATCAAAAGCGCCAAGGAATACAAACATAGATGAAAATCAAATTAGTAATTAGAAGAAAAATTTAAATTTAAGGGAAAAAAGACATAAATCTTATGCAGTTAGAAAAAAATCATACATGGAGAAAAGAGAAGGTCTAATATAAAAAATAATTGGTGTTTCCGAATTCGAGAATCCAACAAATAAAACAGGAAATAATTGAAATACATCAATTAAAAATAACCGATTCCTTGAATTAAACAAAAATAGAATCTGCAGAGTGAAAAATCCCATCATGTTCCAGAGAAGGTTAATCTAGAATGAATAATCCTGTTTCATGTCTTAATTAAGTTACCAAACCTTACAGAAGAAAAATAATTAAGGCATTTAAGCAAAAACTGGATGTCATCTATATGGGAGAAGATCATGCTGGCCTCATATTTCTTCATAGCAACGTACAGCGCCCAAAGATAATGGCATAAAATAAGCTTAATTCTTAGACAAAGTGTGATCAAAGAATATTACACCCATCAAAGCTGTCCATTAAGTGTGAAGGCAAGAGGCAGCCATTCCCAAACATGAATGAACTCAGCTTTGTTAAGTCCTTCCTGGAAAAACTAATTGAGGCTGAGATTCAGCCAGCCATGCAATGAATTAAAATAGAGAACTCAGGAATGGAAAAGACCTGGTAAAAGGAATTGAGATGAGTGTCATTTCTTCTCTACTTAAAGCTGAGACTAAAATGTCTATGGGAATTATTACGACAGGACAGAGTGTAAATGTGGTAAACTGTGATAGTCCCCAAATTATAATTAATTAACAAAAAATAAAATGAAAGGCAGGAGGAAGTGTAAGTGTGGTAATTCCTTACCTTTCAATAATTTTATCAGTAGTATTTAAAAGTGAAATTCGCTTTTAAAAATAGCCATGCTAATTCCAACCACTAAATTTTTTCCTTTGTGATTTTTATTAATTTTAATGGTAGAGAAACATTTATCTAAAATTATATTTCACTTCTATTTTGTTGTTAAGTAAAAATAAAATAATTTTTTAAAAATTGTAATAAATAGAAGAATTCCTATTTTATAATCATTTGTCTCTATTTGTCTATCTGTATTTGTGCATGCAGAGATATCTAGGCTGATATTCACTTATGATTAATTCTAATAATTTCTAGCTGATTGAATTTGAAATCTTATTTTTTGGCTTGGATTTCACAAAATAGATATATGTTATTTTATAAAAGCAATAAATTAATTTTTAAATAAAAGAATAAAATCAAGTATTTAACTTTAGCTCACACCATTTCCTTTTCCTATGACTTTTGGTTTTGGAGCTTTGTTGATTATGGATTTAAAATGAAGTATCTTAAATATTTTGTTATTTTGGGGGACTGAAAAAGCTGGTACTATTTACAGGCTGAGTGCATAAGACAAAGATAGTATTCAAATTAAATATTATAGCAGATGTACCGACACTGTACGTGTAGTTTGCAAATGTTGCTCATAGTGCATTATGCATATTATGATTTCCTTTGATACCTAAAACTGTGAACTTTAGTTTAGAATATGCATTATTTTGGTTCCAAACTCTTAACTCCATGTTGTTAAAATCATATGTTAATGTTTGATTTTTGAAAGAAGGGCTCTTTGAGCTTCCCAAATGGAATCCGAAAATGGTTTAAAATCAATTTAAGCAAAAATCATTATTTCCAGTATGAACATGGAAATGTAATTTTAAAATTTAATACACATTTTGGGTAAAACAAAATATTTTTGGAATATCTGATAGTGGTTAATTGACATCAATATAGTGTTTAGACTTTTTGAGTGTACCCACTTAAAAATATTAGGATCTGGCGTGCAGTACAAATGTGCTATCCTTGTCCACTGACGGTGACATAAGTTCCATTGTCTCCAACATGTTCAAGTCACTCAAATAACCCTTGCAATTATTATACTGTGTTATGCAATCTATACCAGTTATTACTTTTCCATCTTAGTTATTTCTTAATTTACTGTTTTTCTTTAAAATTATTTTTTCTTTCATCTGTCTTTCTTTGCAATATTTTTATTTTATCCTAATGTGAATATTGAAATAATAGTAAGGAAATTAAATTTAATGCTACACTCACTTATGGGCATCTTCAATATACTTGAGCACTGTGCTGTGCATCAGTGATACAAAGGTGAAAAAGACAGTCCTTGTTCTCAGCAAGTTGACAACATAAAAAAACTTGGCATTAAAGGGAAAGAAAGATATAGGAGGTTCGCTAGAGGAAAATGTGAGGATGAGGGACAGTCTTGTTTTGTTTTAGGATTGGAGCAACTGGTGGATACTTAATTGCTACTGGAACTGCTACAGAAAGGGTGTCATGTGAGATATAGAAGAGTTCCCTGAGAAAATGAGAGAGCATGGTACAAAGTCCTTGAGGAGAGATTGTCTTACATGTCAGCAAAGGCAGCTCTTACCCTCAAACAAGAGACAAGAACAGGTGCTGCCTGTTGTAGGAGGAAGGAATGGCTACTTACTCCCGATACGGGGATCGCAAAGAATTTAGAAAACCTGAGCAATGATGTTTCAATCACAAGAAAGAGAAAGAAAGGGGAATAATATCAAGACAGAATACAATCAAATAAGAGTGAAAATATAAAAAACAAAGAAGAAAACTGTGTAAGAATATAGATCTAGAGATAGAGATAGATTTACATATAAAATACAGGTGCGAAATTTACATATAAAATACAGGTGCGAAATGTAGTAAAATAATATATAGAAAAAAGATAGTTTTTCATAGATACTGGTAATATATTTGATACTTATCTTGCAAATATCCTTAGTTAAGTGAGGGAAGAAGAAAACTAATTATTATCAAAGAAATACAATGTGGCAGAGAGTGGGCTAGTTTTATAAATACGTTCTCATTTATTCCACATCACAATTCCATTAGGTATAATTTCCATTTTTTTTTTAACTGGAATAACGGGAGTTCAATTTCCAGTCATTAAGTAAAAGAGACTCAAACTTTTATCTAACTGAAAAATGCATATTTTCATTATACTTCAAAACTGCTGTTGCTTTAGGCAATGAAAAAGCATTTATTTTGGAGATAATTTTTGCATTCTTTTCTCTACTTCAGTTCCCTTTCAGTCCTTAGTCCACTATAGACAGACTTACTGTACCAACACTCAATGAAAATTGCTTTCCCTGGAGGCGGTTATGACATCCTGGTTCCTAAATCTAAAGCACTGTAAAGAAAATTTTCTTATCTGATTTGACCTGTCTGTTATATGTAAAAACAGATCATTGCCTAACTCTTCACTCCAGTCATCCTGACCAACTGGTCATATTTCTCTCTCTTTTCCTCTTGGCATATGTATTTTTCCAATTGAAGCTTTTGTTTCTTTCTCTGTCCCTTCACTCTTCTTTGCATAGTCTGTCATACCCATTTATTCTAGTAACTGCATGTTTGGTTTAAATATCTGATTTTAGAAATAAAAAGGTATTATTAGTAATGGTAATATATTACTAGAAATGATGATGAATGACTCTAAAATACCAGTGGTTTAATAAACAAAACTTCACTTCTCACTCATGCCTGGTCCAATGTGGATATTGCTAGTTATGCCGCTCTCCTGGGTATCTCTCTTCAAGTGTGGACTCTGGGATTTGAGATCCTTCTTTCTTTCTTTTTTTTAAATTTTGCAGAATTTAATCAAGTACACGACCATCACAAACATTTATAAGTATGCCAATTTTGATTCTTCATTATGAATGCAATCAGATTTAAAGGATATGATCAAAATAAGTTTAAACTATAATTCGAACATATAATTTAAAGCTTCAAAACCACACTGTTCTTACCAATATACTCCTTTCCTCTTAACTACTTGAAACTGTAGAATAATAATATAGCAAATGTTATTATATTTTTGATTTATTATCAAGTCTAGCTTTACTGCATCGCAGTGTAATAACACCTGAAAAACAGGTGGAAAATATTGGTTATTCAAACCATTAATCATCATTAAAAATGTGTAAACCCAGTTTTCTAGGGTTGATGAAAATTTATTATTAATTTGAATGGAATTGGATTATGTCAATAGAATAATTGTGGAAAACTGATATTCTTACAAAGTTAAATCTTATTAGCGAATGTATATTTCCAATGATTTAGGACTTTTTAACCTCTTTCAAAAAAATTGTATAAATTCTTAGTTATGGTACTTGAAAACTTTTATCAGATTTATTCTTAAGTATATTGCTCAATAAATAAAGTTTTAAGGTAGGTCTTATATTTTTTGATTGTTAATGTTGCATTATTACTACATTGGCATTTAAAACTTTCTTGTTACTTTAAACAAGTTCTTTGTGGATTCTTTTTAAAACTTTTTTATTTCAAAATATTAAGGTGGCACAAATGTTTTTGTTACATGGATACCTTGTATAACGCTTAAGATGATCATATGGTCTTTGTTTTTGCTTCTGTTTATGTGGAGAATCACATTTATTGATTTGCATATGTTAAACCATCATTGCATCCTTGAGGTAAAACCTACTTGATCATGGTGAATTATCTCTTTCGATGTGCTGTTGAATTCTGTTTGCTAGTATTTTGTTGAGGATATTTGCATCTATGTTCATAAGAGACAGTGGTCTGTAGTTTTCTTTTTCTTGTTATGTCCTTTCCTGGCTTTGGTATCAAGGTGATACTGGCTTCATAGAATGAGCTGGGGAGGATTCTCTCCTTCTTGATGTTATGGAATAATTTCTGTATGATAGGTACCAGTTCTTTCTTTGCAGGTCTGGTAGAATTCAACTGTGAATCTGTCTGGTCCGGGGCTTTTTTGTTGGGAGACTTTTTAATATTGCTTCAATCTCGCTGCTCATTATTGATCTGTTGAAGATTTCTATTTCTTCTTGATTCAGGCTTGGATGGTTTTGTGTTTCCAAGAATTTATCCATCTCCTCTACATTTTCAAGTTTGTTAGAGTAGAGGTTTTTGTTGTCTTCATGGGTGATATTTTGTATTTCTGTGGTGTCAGTTGTAATATACCCTTTTTCATTTCTGACCGAGTTTATTTGAGTCCTTTCTCTTCTATTTCTGGTTAATTTGGCTGGTGGTTTATCGATTTTGTTTATCTTTTCAAAGAACCAGCTTTTTGCTTTTTTGATCCTTTGTATTGTTTTTTCGGTTTTCACTTTGTTTATTTGTGCTCTGAGCTTTCTAATTTCTTTTCTTATGCTGGCATTGGGTTTGGTTTGCTCTTCTTTTCCTCGTTCCTTCAGATGTGACATTAGGTTGTTAATTTGTGATCTTTCTGTCTTTTTGATGTAGGCATTTAAGGCTATGAACTTTTCCCTTAAGACTGCTTTTGCTGAATCCCATAGATTTTGATAGCTTTTGTCCCCTTTGTCATTCAATTAGAGGGATCTTTTGATTTCCATTTTAATTTTTTTATTGACCTAGGGATCATTCAGTAGCAAGTTGTTTAATTTCCATGACTTTGTGTAGATCTGATTGTTTCTCTTGGAATCGATTTCTAGTTTTATTCCACTGTATTCTCAGAAGACATATGGTAACATATGGTATGATTTTGATTTTTTCAATTTCCTGAGACTTGTTTTGTGGCCTAAGACATTATCAGTCTTGGACAATGTCCCCTGTGCTGATGAGAACAATGTATATTCAATAGTTTTTGGGTAGAATGTTGTGTAAATGCATTAAGACCATTTGTTCTAGAGCCTTGTTTAAGTCCAGGGTTTCTTTATTGACTTGATCTGTCCAGCTCCATCAGTGGGTGTTGGAGTCCCCAGCAATTATGATGCCACTGTTTATTTCTTGCTTTGATCTTATAGAATTTATTACGTGAATCTGGCAGTTCCTGTATTAGGTGCATGTCTTTTTAGGGTTATTATGTCTTCTTGTTGAATTGCTTCCTTTATCAATATATAATGACCATCTCTGTCTTTTTTTTTTTTTTTTTTACCATTGTCAATTTAAAGTCTATTTTATCTGATAGGAGAATGGCTTTACCAGCTCACTTTTGATTTCCATTTCTATGGGACATTTTTTCCATCCCTTTATCTTGAGTCTGTGAGAGTCCTCGTGAATTAATTGTGTTTCTTGGAGGCAGCATATATTTGGGTTTTTTGTTTGTTTGTTTGTTTCAATCCATTCAGCCAATCCATGTCTTTTAAGTGTGACATTCAAAATGTTGACATTCAGTGTTAGTATTGATATGTGGGACACTGTTCTGTTCGTCAAGTTGAATGATACCTTGGTGTTTTGTTTTCCCTCTTGTCCTATTATTTTATAAGAGCTGCTGTAAGCTTTAACTTTCAGGTGTTTTTACACTGGTGGGTATCTATTGTGCTGTTCCATGAATAATGAAGTTCTGAGTATTTCCTGTAGGGAAGGTCTAGTGGTGACACATTCCCTTAGGGTTTTCTTGTCTGGAAAACTCTTTATTTTTCCATTATTTATGAAACTTTAGTTTTGCAGGATACAGAATTCTTGGCTGACAGTTTCTGTTTAAGAAGACTAAAAATGGGGCCTCATTCCTGTTTTGCTTGTAAAGTCTCTGCTCTGAATCTTCCTGGTGTTTGATAACCATCTTGTATCTGGATATATGTATCTCTGGTGATATTAGGGAAGTTTTCCTCAATAATTCCCTTGAATAGGTTTTCTATGCTTTTATTTTTCTTCTTCTCCCTCATGGATACCTATAATGGATATATTAGTTTGCTTCACATGGTCCCTTATTTCTCTGAATGATTGTTCATTCTTTTTTATTCTCTTTTCTGCATCTTTGACTGATGGGGTTAGTTCAAGGAGCTTGTACTCAAGTTCTGAGATACTTTCTTCTGCTTGGTTTAGTCCATTGTTGAAGCTTCCTGCTGTATTTTGAAATCCCTTAAATGACTCTTTCATTTCTTTAAGTTCCGTTATGTCCTTTCTTATGCTGTCTATCTCTTTAGTGACTTTTTCATTTTTTTCATTGATGACTTGAAATATATTTTTGGCTTCTTCATGTTGGTTTTCAACTTTTCTTCAATCCTATTCATCTTATTTGCCATGTATATTCTGAATTGCACTTCTGACATTTCAACAATTTCCTTTTCATTGGGGTCCATTGATATGGTAGATCCACTGTGATCTTTTGGGGATATTGAACTCACTTGTTTTTTGATGTTGCAAGATTTCTTTTGCTGGTTTCTTCTCATCTGAAACCTCTTCTCTTAGCTCAGAACAGATAGGTTTGCAGCACACTTGTTGTCCTTTGCTGGCTACTCTCATGCTCAGTAAGGAGAAGTCCCTAGATGGTGCTTTTGCTTACTCTGGAAGACTGACCTGGCAGGGGAGGGGTGGATATACTGAGAGCCTGCAATGCAGCTGCTCTATATTGTCCCATTCCCCTGTAGTTGTCACAATCCAAACTGGTGCTGGATGATCTTCAAGTGGAGTGGTGCATTGTTCCCCAGGCTGTTGTTGGAAGCTTGGGTTGGGGGCTGAATGAGACTCTGTCCACAGAAGCTAGTGTTATGGGATATTGCTCTGCCCAAGTCTCCCTTGGAGGTGACAGTGGCAGCTGGGCAAGGCTATCTAGGCAGAAGCTATGGGTGTCTGGGCTGTGAGCATTCTCTTCTACTGGGTCCAGGTGTGATGGCAGCTGAAGACTTAGTGGGTCCTTGATAGAACATTGGACCAGAAGGGTGGTTTCTGCCAGGTGGCCAGAGAGAGCTGCACAGCAGCTGGGAGCCTCAGAGCAGGTCTGCTGGGCCAGTGGCAGTGCCAGAGCCTCAGGGGCTGGGCCTCAGGGGCAAAGCTGTTGGGCCCCGTGATGGTGCTGAAGCTGTGGGGGTAGGGACGTGGAGCCCTATAGCAGTGGTGGAGCCTTGGCAGTGGAGTGCCAGGGCCCTGCAGCAGTGCTGGGCCTCAGAGAAGGGGCTGCAGGGACCATTGGCAGCACTGGAGCCTCGGGGGTGGGGCTGCAGCAGTTTTGGGGCCATGCAGCAATCCTGGGGCCTCAGGGTGGAGCCATAGGCCCTGGGGCAGTGCTGGGGCCTCAAGCTGGGGCCGCAGGATGAAGCAGTGGCAGGAGCTGCATGGGTGGGGCTGTGGAGTTGGATAGCAGGGCAGGAACTGTGGAGGCAGAACTGTGGGCCTGGAGGCAGGGTGGGGGATGCTGGGGCAGGGCCACTGGGCCAGGCTACTGGGTGGCTGGGTCTCTTCCCCTGCCCAAATCCCTTGGAGGCAGTTGCCACAGGGCTTCTCAGGTGGTGTCTATGGCCCCTGTTTTGCTCAAATTCCATGTTGGGAGGAGAGGTGCTTGACTCCCAGTCATGGAGCACAGGAGTGCTTCTGGTCTGCTGGCTCCTTCCTTGGCATGGCCAGACCCATGCAGGGGTGCCTGAGACAAAACCAAGTCCAATGTAGACCTGGTGCTCTGGACCTGAGAACTTAGAATGACATCAGTTGCAGCAACCGGGAACGGAAATCACCAGGTCCCTGCTGTCCCAGATCTCTGGTGTGATATCTTTGCGCAGACTCCAAGCAGCTCCCTGATCAGTGTAGGGTCCGCAGTGGTGGTGGGGCCCTCTCATAGCTCAGGCTGCAGTGCTCACAGGGGGACTGTGGAGCCCCAGGCCTCTCTGCTCCTTTCCTTCTCCATGTGTAGATGCTTCCCCCAGATACCGTCCCATCTTGCCATGTCACCTTCTCCTTCTTCACGCTGAATGTCCCCCATTGCTTCTCTGGAGATTCACAATGTTTTTTCCAAGAAGGTCCATTTGGAGGCAAGCATCCACCTGCAACTTTTAATTCTCTCCTTGAGAGCAGTGCGGGCTCAGACTGCCCTTCATCTGCCATCTTGCTGGATGCATGTCTTCCATTTTTTTATGCCATTGTCCTCAACATATGCACTCCAGGGTTACTGTGCAAAGGAAAACAATTATGGTAAAAGCACAACTGTTAATTATCCATCTCAGTCTGGAAATGACATGCATCACTTCTGCTCATATTCCATCAGCCAGACTAAGCCACTGGCCTCCTTTGGATGCAAGGCAGCTGGGAAATGTAGTTTCTGGTTGGGCAGGTTCATCCCAGCACCAACTCTGGACTATAGAAGAGGAGCACACATTTTCAATGTTAGCCAGTCGCAAGTTATTACATTTTTCAGCTTTTATATGACTTCGACAGTTCTCAGTAATGATGGCATTTATTCTCCCAAAGGGTAATTAAGTGCTCTTTTGTGTCTCAGCAATGAGCGCCATTAACATTCATGTTATTTGAGATGCTGATGCATTTAATGTTATAATTATGTACCAGGGAATGTAGCAGACTGTCTAAGTAGAGACCTTATCTACATCTTCTCTCAAGTAAAACAGCTTTCTAGTGTCTCTCTGCCTCATTGATTCACCATCTTTTTTCAAATCTCATCTGAAACATGCCCTTCTCTTTTGACTATGCCTGTTAATTTATTTCTTCTGCTGCTTTTTATTATTTAACTCTGTATTATTTAATTAAGTTACATTATTGTGTATTGACGATGCTATTCAAAGGAAACCATTAGACAATATTTAACATTTTTATTTCACTTGAAGTTTTTAAAGTATTTTACATTATTAATTAGTAAATTATCACAACATTCCAAGGAGATAAATTGTATTTTTTTCATTATTCTTCATAAATAGCCCATCTCAGGGAAGGACAAAAGGAGGTATACTTTGCTTCATGGATACATCTCTGCTAAACTCCTTCCCCTTGGTCTAATAATAACAGAAGTTCATAATCATAGGAATACTAGCAATTATTTCTTGGGGTTCTACATTGACACCATGGTAAACACCTCACATGGGTTAAATCATCAATCTCCACAATATCCCAGTTGGATGCCATGAGAGATTGTGCCTTAATCACCCACTTTGCAACCTGACTTGCTTCGTTCATATTGTTCAAAGAAGATAGTGTAGTGTAGCACTAGGTCAGTACCTTGCAACCAAAATCTTCTTAATACATGATAAATAAGTGATAAAAGTATGCTTTTTACTTCTTCTGCTTCTTGCCATCTACTTTTAGTCTTTTCACTACCAGTGTGTCAAGTCAGCCAGTTTGACTCTGATGACGCACTTTCGCATGGCGGAGGTGAAGCCATAGGGGAGGAGCACAGCATCGGGATTGGAAATTCAGTCATGAATGTCCAGTTTTTGCTCAATTCTGGGCCTGTAACACCAGAATTTTTTATACCTCTACATTAGTTACCCAAAACTTTCTTGTCAGGACCTTCTGTGGAAAAGACCTCTTTGATCATGAGCTTGGCTACAGTAGAATTTAATCCAAACTTCATTTTCTGTTCCCAAGAATAATGGAATGGGTTTAAAATTTGGCAAGCTAGCAGTTTAGACTATAAAACGAGTAGCTTCAAACTGAATTGTTGGATGCTTGCTTTGGGTCTCTTAAGGAACTTTTGGTAGAAATCTCTAACTAATGAAGCCAAACCCAAGCAAGATTTTGAAGTGTCTTTTTGATACCACCTTTCTGCCTATTATTCTTTTCTGTGCTCTTTTTCCCTGATAATGATCCCATCCTGTTTAGAGATTCCCCCAATCTGATCTTGTTCACTCTTTCTTGAGCTGTTGGCCTAGGAAGTGATGATATAAGCACCTTCAGGCCACTAGGGGGCCTTCCAATTATGCCCCTCCCTGTGAGGTACTTCAGGGGACTTGAAGTCACACTCGCAAACCCATTCTGAGGGAATCCTCCCTTAAATTTGTGCTTGGTCTGTCCCACATGGCCCTGCCTTTTTCTAGCCAACTTTAATGCTCTGCATGGTAGACAACCAACAGACAATATCTTACAATAGAGGTGACTAAAAGTATTACATGAAGGCATTAGTAAAATGTAAGCACTGTAACAAATATACTAACTTTCCTAAACATTAAAAGAAAATAAGTAGAAAGGA
This sequence comes from Indri indri, assembly GCA_004363605.1. Taxonomy (NCBI): domain Eukaryota; kingdom Metazoa; phylum Chordata; class Mammalia; order Primates; family Indriidae; genus Indri; species Indri indri. The sequence goes on along the minus strand of RJWJ010000350.1, from coordinate 6,115 downwards.
AAAGAGACCACATGGTATGTAGCAAATGTAACATACAAAAATTATGATAATACTGAGAGCAAATGTATCAATAGTATCAATAAAAGTATTAGCTTATTTCTATTACTAAAAGTAAAGAGATTTTTATATTAACTAACAAAGCTAACCCAACCCTATGCTGTATCCATGATGCACAATTAAAATGAACTAATTCAAAAGATTAAAATTAAAAGGATGGGAAAAGATATAACAGGTAGATGCAAGTAAAAGTAAAGCAGGAGTCACAGTTTTGATATCGGAAAAGGTAGACTCAGGCCAAAGAACATTAACCAAGACAAAGAAGTACACTTTTTGAGGCTAAAATCTGCAACTCGTAACAAATGACACAATAGCAACAGTTGTAATGGAGATAATACAGGAGGTGAAAGGGAAAATAGAGACACACTAATAACAGGAGACTTTACCATACCTTTCTGTGAACCAGACAAATAAAGTAGACAAAAATTAATAAATATGTAGAAAATACAGAGAAATAATAAGTAACTTGGTAGGCATATATTATTTTCCTCAAAATTAAAGAATTATCCCTTTTCCAGTGACATGTATCATTTATGAAATCTAACTAGACTAGACCACAAGGAAAACCTCAATAAATTCTAGAAAGTAAAATAATTCAACTAAGATTCTCTAAACATAATTCAATAAACCTAGAAATCTATAAGAAAATACATAATTTTTAGAAGTTACTATCCTTTGAAAAATTTTAAACTTTCTATTAAAAAATTATTGGGTCAAGGGGGAAATACGAAGTTGCAAAATTTCTAGAAAATAATGGCAAACAATGCATAACATGCACAAATTTATGAGAAATTATTAAAGTAGTGTTCTGATGAAAATTTAGAGCATTTAATATCTCTGTCAATAAAGATGATGAAAAGAAAGTATACAACTTAAAAATTTAACCCAAATATAAAAGTAAGTGCTCAACAAAGCAAACCTAAAGAAAGATACAAGGAAAAATTAACAAAGATAAAATTAGAAATAAACAAATTAGAAATGAGACAGTAGAGACAAAACCAAATAAATGAATAAACTGGTTCTTTCAAAAAAGAAAACCTAGCTAACCCAATTTAATAAAGTAGAGGCACCACTGAAATAAGAATCATAATAAAGGGAAACCTGTCCAGTGAAACAGAGGAAAAAATTTTAAAATTACTATTGCACAACTATATGCAAATAAATAATATTGAAAACTTCAATTAAATGAAGAAACTATTTAGGAATGTATAATAACCAAAACTGACCCTCATAAATACAGAAAATCTAAACAGATCAGTTACTGTAGACAAAATAGAAAGAACAGAGAGAATATTGAGCATATCCCTCCACAAAAAGACAAAAAGGACTGCAAGATGATTGCAGAGATAATTCTGCCCAACCACTTAACATTCATATGCCAGTTTTCCTTAAAGTGTTCCAGATAGAAAAACAAGGGAAACTTCTAGATTTTTATGATGTAAATATGATATCCATATCAAACTCTGATAATGATTGCACCAAAAAAACAATAAAAAATCACACTTACAATATTGATTTAAAACATTTTAAGTATAGTAGCAACTGAAATCCATCAGCACATTAAAAAGTACCACATAATGTCCAAGTGTAGTTCATTGAAGAAATATCAAGATTATCAATATAACCATATCCATAGATACAGAGAAGACAATAGACAAAATTAAACAAGAATTCCTCACTATTTATTTATTTCTTTATTTAATTTTTCTGCTTCAACAGTTCTAAACTAGGGACAGAACCATTCTTTATTTTTAAAAGTTCAATAAAATAGGAATCAGTGGGTTCTTTTCAAATGAAACACATATTTCTTAGCATGAAAGATAATTTCTTACTAAATGAGGTGATAAGTCCCACTTACATTAGATATTGTCATGATATTAAAGTACAAAAGAAAACATGGACAAATAACTTTATAATCTGGAAATAGGAAAAAACCTAGCTATGACTCAAAATTCAGAAGTAATCAAGAAAATATTAAAATATTAGATTACATGAAATGTTAAAAATCCTTTTCATTGCAAAAAAAGTTCAAAGAAAAATTTAAAAAATGGAAATAAATGTTTGCAATTTATAAAAAAAAAGGCATCTGAGTATTAGAAAGTTTCCTAGAACAGAAAAAAGACCAAAAATCTTACAGCAAAATGGACAAAAGATACGAAAATACCTTTCATAGAAAACATGAAAATAGCTCTTAAACAAACAATGAATTTGCTCAAATGTACTTAATATAAGAGCAGTAAAATTAAAATTCTCCAAGATACACTTCTTGCATTGCAGATTGGCAAAATCCTAGATTCAATACCTTCTCTGTTGATAAGACTCTGAGGGAACAGACAGTTATACAGTGCTGTTGAAAATGCGAAATGAAATAACTTCTATGGAGAGGAATCTAGCAATAGGTAGCAAAATTAAATATACATTTATCCTTGACTCAGCAATTTCACTTTCAGGGGTTGATCTCAATATACATATAGGCATAATATAGTAAAAATATGGAATGATTTATAAACATGAAATGAAATGATTTTAGGTTATTCACCATGGCATTATCCGTAATAGCAAAATACAAGAAACTGGTATCTATCAAGAGGTGACTGACTGAATAAACTATTGTTAATCTGTACAGTTGAATGCTATGCGGATGTAAAAGGCAAGTCCATGGAGACAGAAAATAGATTAGTGGTTACCTGGGGCTAGTGATAGCAAAACGGACTGTGAAAGGGAACGAGGGATCTCACTGAGTGATGAAAATGTCCTAAAATTGGATTAAGATTGCACAACTTAATAAATTTATGAAGTCATTGAATTGTACACTTAAAGTGTATAAAGTTTATGGTATGTAAACTATAACTCAACAAAATTTCTATAGGCTAAGATAGAATGACCTCTTGCATACATTGTTAAGTGAAAAAGCAAGAAACAGAACAGGAGCTTTTCATTGATTTCAGATATTTTTATTGAAACAGAGGAAGGAAATATAAATTATCATGAATTCATATTGATATTTCAAATGCAAATTTGACATTAAAAATTTGTACTTTATTTTATTTTTTACATTTTTACAGTAAAAAACACATGAGATCTACCCTCTTAACAGATTTTTTAAGTGAACAGTACAGTATTGTTTACTATAAGCCCAATACTGTACAGCAGATCTCTCAAACTGTTTTGACTTGCACGACTGAGAATTTATATTCATTGAACAGCAATTCCCCCCTTTCTCCCTCTTCCAGCCCCTGGCAACCACCATTCTACTTTCTGCTTCAATGAGTTTGATTAAATTAGATATCTCATCATGCGGCATTTGTCCTTCTGTGATCATCTTATTTCACTTAGTGTAATGTCCTCAAGGTTTATCCATGTTGCAGCATATGACAGAATTTCCTTCTTTTTTTTGGATGAATAATATTCCATTATTAATATATACCACATTTTCTTTATCTGTTCATCAATGGACATTTAGGTTGTTTCCACCTTTGGCTCTTGTGAATAATGTTGCAAAATGAACATGTGAGTGCAAATATCACTTCAAGATTGTGATTTCAATTGTTTTGGATAAATATCTAGAAGTGGGATTGCTGGATCATATGATAGTGCTATATTTAATTTTTTGAGGAGCTTCCCATACTGTTTTTCCATAGCAGTTACCCAATTTTACATGCCTACCAATAATATGCAAGAGTAGTATACAAGAGTTCCTATTTCTCCATATCTTTACTGACAGTTGTTATTTTCTATTTTTTAAATCTTTTTTAAAATAGCCATTCTAATAGGTGTGAGATGTGAGATGAAAACTTGTTATAGTTTTAATTTGCAACTCCCTGCTGATTCATGACATTGAGCATCTTTTCATATACGTGTGGGACATATTTATGTCTACTTTGGAGAAATGCCTAATCAAATTCTTTGCCCATTTTTATTGTGTTTTTTTTTTTTTTTTTTGCTGTTGAGTTGTATAAGTTCCTTATACATTTTTAATATTAACCCTTTATCACGTATGTGTTTTGCAAATATTTTCTCCCATTCGAAGGGCTACATTTTTACTCTGTTGATTGTTTTTTTCACTGTGCAGAAACTTTTTAATTTGATACTGTCCCACTATCTATTATTGTTTTTGTTGCCTGTGCTTTCAGTGTCATAGCCAATAAACCACTGCCAAGACCAATGTCATGAAGCTTTTCTCCTATGTTTTCTTCTAGGAGTTTTACAATTTCAGGTCTTACATTTAATTCTTGTCCATTTTGAGTTGGTTTTTGTATATGGTATAAGATAATGGTTGAAGTTCATTATTTTGTGCACAGATATCCAGTTTTCCCAGCACCATTTGTTGGTATTTCCAACCATATGGAATATCTTTCCCCATTATTTATTCTTGACACCCTTGTTAGAGATCAGTTAACTACAAGTGTGTCTGTGTATTTATTTCGGGGTTCTCTATTCTGTTCCATTAGTCTTTATGTCTGTCTTTATGTGAGTAACATACTGTTTTGATTACTGTAGACTTATATTTTAAAATCAGGAAGTGTGAGGCCTCCAGTTTTGTTCTTCATTCTTAAGATTGTTTTGGCTATTTTGGGTCTTTTGTGACTCCATATGAATTACAGGACTCTTTTTTCTATTTCTGTAAAAAAATAGATTTTGATGGAGATTACATGGTTTCTATACATTACTTTGGGTAATATGAACATTTTAATAATACTGTCTTCCAGTCCGTGAACAAAGGATGTCTTTCCATTTATTTGTGGCTTCTTTAATTTCTTTCAGGAATATTTTGTAGATTTTAGTGTACAGTTTTTTGCCTCCTTGGTTAAGTTTATTCCTAAGTATTAGTTTCTTTTTGATGGTATTATAAATGGAATTTTTTCTTAGTTTTTTTTCCGGATTATTCATTGCTAGTATTTAAAAATGCAATTGATTTTTGTATCCTACAACTTTATTGAATTCATTTATTAGTTCTGACGGTTTTGTTATGTGTGAAATATTTAGGGTTTTCTCCATATAAGTTCATGTCATCTGTGAAAAGAGATAATTCTTTCTTTCTGATTTGGATGCCTTTTATTTCCTTTTTCTTGCCTAATTGCTCTGGCTAGGACTTCTAGTACTAAGTTGAATAGAAGTGGACATCTTTGCCCTGTTGCTGATCTTGGAGAAAAAGTTTTCGATTTTTTACCATTGAGTATGCTATTAGCTGTGGGCTTTTTAATATATGACATTTATTATGTTGAGGTAATTCCCTTCTATTTCTAGTTTGATACATTTCTTTTATTTTTAATGAAAGAGTTTTAGATTTTGTCAAATGGCTTTTCTGAATCTGTTGAAATGATCATGTAATTTTTATTCTTCATTGTGTTAATGTGGTGTATTGCATTGACTGTTTTCTTGGTTGAATCATCCTTGTCTCCCAGGGAGAAATCCCACTTGGTCATGGTGTATGATGTTTTAAAGTGCTATTGAATTTAGTTTGCTATTATTATTTTTTTTTTTTTGAGAGACTTCACAGCTATGTTCATCATGGGTATTAGCCTGTTGTTTTCTTTTCTTATATTGTCCTGTAAAGCGTCTTGCTATCATGGTAATATGACTTCATAAAATGAGTTTGGAAGTGTTCCCTTCTCCTCAATTTTTTGGAAGAGTTTGAGAAGGATTGGCATTAATTTTTCCTTAAACATTTGGTAGAATTCACCAGTGAAGCCATCTGGTCCTGGGTATTTTTTTTGTTTGAAGGTTTTTGATTATTGATTCAGTCTCCCGTAGCAGTTATAAGCCTATTCAGATTTTCTATTTCTCCATGATTTTGTCTTGGTAGGTTGTATGTTTCTAGCAATATGTGTGTTTCTTCTAGGTTATTCAATTTGTTGGTGTATGATTATTCATAGCATTCTCTTACAATCCTTTTCATTTCTGTGGCATCAGTTGTATCATCATCTCTTTAAATTCTGATTTTTCTCGAGTCTCTTATTTTTCCTTAGTCTAACTAAATATTTGTCAATAATTTTATCTTTTCAAAATATGAATTCTTAGTTTTATTGATTTTTCTTTTTTTTTTTTTTTTTTTTTT